>JAHTLZ010002024.1:0-11317 GCA_023846285.1 Phrynocephalus versicolor
CAGGCATTTAACCACTGCGCCACGAGGCAGTACCTTAAGAGAATTATATTTCAATAAGTTTGTATGGATTCTTGAGGTAAGCAGTGGGAATTGAACTCCCAACCTCTGGCTTCATAGCCAGGCACCTAAGCAAGTGAGCTATCCAACAGTTGGAGACATAGAGAAGGATATGCAACCCTGTGAGGTCCAGGAGTCAATATGTGGCCCTCAGACCTCTGAAAGTCAACCACCTGAATGTTAAATGAATGCCTGTGAGAACACCCATTGGTCCCATGGATAATGCTGATGCCTGTGACACCTCCAGCTCCAGTCTCCATATGGTTAGTTGTTCCATGCATTCAGTGAGAGGACTAAACCCTAAGCCTATATGGCTACATACAGTAAAACCTTGGTTTACATGTACCTTGGTCTATGCGTGTTCTGCAAAACGAGCAAACATTTCTTCTAAATCAGGGTTGTCCAAACATTTTGTAAGAAGGGCCAGATTTGGTGGCTGAGAATGTGGGGGGGGGCAGCTGTCACCCAACCTTGCCCCCTACTGTAAGTCCCACCCACTGACCCCTTAAAAGCCCCACCCACTGACCCCTCCTTACAAAAAGTTTGGACACCCCTGTTCCACAGACGGGGAAGAGGCAGGGTGTGTATGACGTGGGCTGAAGGGGGGAGAGGCTTCTTCCCCCCTAAAATTGGGGGAGGAGGAGGAAAATGAGGGAGCAGGGAAAGAGGGGGTGCCATCAATGACAAAGCCACCAGCCAATCGCTCTGGGTGCTGGGCCAAGGAGAAAATTCAGAAGGGGAACCTCAGTGACCACATTCACCCACCCTCGCTCACTTGCTTTTTGTCACCTCCCTTCCCTCCTTCCCTCCACCCTCCTGCCCTTCCTCCCCATTCCCTCATTCTGCCCTGCTACCTCCAACTCAGCATCCAAAGCAAAGTTTAGCAGGGGACTCCCTTTCTCGAGAAGCAGCAGCGGCAGTGGCAGGAGCAGGAGGAGCAGCTACTGCCTCGCCTGGCCAGAGCAGGGCACCTGGGGCAGTGCACAAGTGGCAGAGGATGAGGGGGGCTGTGCCACGTGGGGCTCCCCCCCGAGAAGCAGCAGAGGCAGCAGCAGGGCTGTAGGGTGTCAGTGGCCCAGGCCGTCGGCAGCAGCAGGGGAGAAGAAGAGAGAAGGACGGTGCTTCCAGGCCTGTGCCGGCAGGGTGGGAGAGGCAAAGCATGCATGCATGGGTGGGTGGGTGCACAAACATTATGCCTCTCTCTCTCCTTTGATCCCGGGCAGCGGCAGCCAAAAGTTGACAGGAATGTACAAAGGAGGGAGGGGGAGGGAGGAAGCAGGCCAGCTATCCATGGACCAATCAAAACGGCCTGATGGACATGGCTGTTCTAAATGTTGCCTTAATCAACGACTTTTGATATACAAGTGTTTTGGATTAGAAGCATGTTTGCAGAACATTCTATCCTCGTAAACCAAGGTGTTACTGCATTTCTACCCATGTACAGAACAGCGCATGGGTTGGAACATCTGGCAAAGGTTTGATTCCCCACTTCATCTCCCATCAGAGCGGCCAGGGTCAAAAGCTGGAGCTATGGACACTGACTAGCTTTGTAATCTTTATCAAAAGTACCCATTTCAAACTGCCCAAGACCAAAACAGGCCCTAATATATTTACACGTGTGTCAGGCATCCCATGATTCCAGAGGAATGGAATATGCAGACATCCACAGGCAGTTTTTAAAAGATAAATGGATAAAAATGCATACAGTTGGGGGGGGGGAGGAAGGCATGCAAATGTACCTCAAACAATGGAGAATGACCGATGAAGCTGTTTGGATGAACAGCGAAACGTTTCTATCTCTCAAAAAAGAAGTCCAGTAGCCATGACTCAGCTCCCAGTTAAACGCACCTGGATGACTGAGAATCTTCACAGACATACAGACACACATGTTTAAAAAAACTGGGCATGCGTAGCCTTGAGAAAAGAAGACTGAGGGGTGATAGGATAGTGTTAGCGTTTGAAAGGTCATCATGTAGAGGAGTGGTAGGATCTGTTCTTGGTACAGGACATGTAATAATGGGCTCAAGATACAGGAAGCCAGATTTGGGCTGAATATCTGGACAAACTTCTTAACTGTTAGAGCAGTATGACAATGGAACCAATTGCCTCAGGAGGTGGTGGGCGCACCAACGCTGGAAGCAGGGATGTTGGTAGGTCTTCAGCCCCAAGTCTTCAGTACCAAGACTTGGGTCAGTTACCAAGACTTTGATACCAAGTTCAAGGCCTAGGGTCTATGCTCCAGGTCTTGGACATGCGCATGGCAGAGGCA
The DNA here is from genome assembly GCA_023846285.1 of Phrynocephalus versicolor. NCBI lineage: Eukaryota > Metazoa > Chordata > Lepidosauria > Squamata > Agamidae > Phrynocephalus > Phrynocephalus versicolor. Next base: position 2,327 of record JAHTLZ010002024.1, read on the forward strand.
GCCAGCCTGTTTTTCCTTCTCAGAGCTAACCCTTCCCTTTGCTCATGCTCAGGAGCATTGGGCTTGGCTCCTGGCCTACTGGCCCTCCCACTCTCTAAGAGCTGCTGCCACCGCTTACCTGCTTCTGCTCCTGAAACTGCCAGTGCCAAATCAATAATTCTTTGGCTCTATGAAAATAAACACAAAAGCAATTGGGCCAGGATCCTGACTAGAGATGGGCACGACTTAGCAGAATTTCCGTTTCCGTTTTCGTTTTTCATTTCCGTTATGTAACGAAACGAAAAATGAAAAACGGCTCAAAACTGGAACGAAAACGGAAACAAAACAACTAATTTCAAGCCAATTTTCATTTTTCGTTACTGGAAAAGCACTTAATGGAGCTAAATGGGAAGAAACGAAAAAATTTTCATTTTCGTTTTCGTTTGTCATTTTCGTTATGCAACAAAACGAAAATGAAAAATTTTGAAAATTAGCTCACAAAAACGGAAACGAGCCGAAACGGACCCCTAGACGAAAACGAAAACGAACAATTTTTCTGAGTTGTGCCCATCTCTAATCCTGACACTTGAGTTCATGGGTGTTTAGTGGAGCAGAGGAATAGATTGCATGGAATCTCCTGAGTTAGCACCTGGATTTCTCATCACAGGCCAGCTCCATGACTTGAAGAATACAGCATAAGCACAGACCTGTAACTGATGGGCATTTGCTACAGCAATTTATGCAATTTGTCTTAACATCAGTGTACATTTGTCAGGTCAGGGTTGCTGATGCCTAATATACACAGAGGTCAGCCTTTCCCAAGGAGTGGGGTGGAGTGGAGGAGAACCCAAACTGCCCTTGCTGCTTTCTTTCCTTTCCATGCCCTGAAGACTCCTCTCTGCTTTGTTCTTGCAGGGCCAGATCCTTCTTTTCAGCATGGAAAAGCACTTCTTAATAGGTTGCTCCAACCCCAAGGGTCCATTCCTGTAAGAACAAAGCAGAGAGGAGTCTTCAGAACATGGAAAGGAAAGGAAAGGAAACAGTGTGGGGTGTGGTGGTGGTGGGGATTTATTAATTTTCTTAAGTTGGGATCTTAAAAGTGGAGGCATCCAATATATGGCAACATCTTATAGCTGGGAAAATATGGTACTCTGTGTTTTTAATGTGACAATGATAAAATGCGATTTGTAGCCATATATACACTTGACTAGCTGCCCCATGGCTAGATATGTTTTGAAAAATAAGCAAGAATGTTAAAAACAAATTAAAGAAAAATATGGGCTGGTGTAAGAGAACCTCCCTTCCTCTTGCCTCCCTCTGCTTTTGAGGCTTCCCTAAGACAGAACCTTCCAGACAATTGCCCACATCCGACAGGGAGAGAGAGAGAAAGAACCGCTATTAGCTATTTGTGATCATGTGATGTACTACAGTGCTCGTATTGCAAGACATTGCTCATTGATCAAGGCAAAATTGATCAGAAAAATCTGCTCCTCTTACAGAATTAATGAAACACAGTGAAAGCATCCTCCTCTTAATGCAGTGGAGCAACTGGGATCCTGTATGCAGATTAAAAAGTGAGGAAGCCACACCCATTTCTTCCTGGATTGCTTTGATAAGAAAAAGTATATTGCCACAAATCACTGATCTTCTTGCTAAAGGCAGGGAGGGAATAACCAGCTTGGGTGATTTCGTCCTTTCCTTTTATTTAATTTACTCAGGAATGTTTACCGCAATGACTTAAAAAGTGATATAGTATTTTTGGGATGCTTGCTAACTGAGCATTACTTTTTAATCAATAGTGCTATAAATTACTAAAGAGCACATTTCATCTTGAGAAGTGTCCACATGGGGACACCACAGAACTCATTAGGAGCTGTGCATCAGTTCATTCCATTGCAGACTCAGGTGTTAATACCATGAGTCTCTTTCCAGTCATTTGGCTACAAAGCAGATGTCTTTGTGGTTAAAGAAGCAAAAAATGGTCCGTCTGCTGAACATTCCTTGTTCACATTGACTCGGGCTGTCTTGATATGACGAGACACACCAAATAGAAATCCACACGTCTGAAAAGATTCCTCTTCACCAGACTAGGAGGAACCTAAAGATGGCTTCTTTTTTGCCATTGGTTTCTGCAGTTTGCACAAAACTGCAGTCTGGGCAAAACAAATGCCTTCCATTGTTAGAAGCAAAGAACACACAGAGGGACAGGGATGGAGTGAGAATGGGAATGAGGGAGCACAGAAAGACTGGCTGATTGTTCTTAGAGATGAAAAAATTGCATCCAATGTTTGTAAAAAAAGTCTCTAAGTCCACGTGGCTCAGACAACAGTTTGCTGTTTCTTCAGATTTTCATTTTGGAGAAGACAAGCAATTTGTGCAAGGTTCAGTCACCTGGCTAAAAAGTTCATCCTGTGATACCGCGAGAAAAATATCTCACTGTCTTGCAGGGCAAAGAACAGACTTTTGTGGCTTCAAGGGCAAGCAATGCTTTTCTTTCCCTATTTACAGCGCATGCATGCAGCCCTGGGCATTAAAGATTCCTAGGAACAAAATTTTAAGCACCACATACTGTGCGATGGCAGCTAACTTTTGGCGACTGGCTTCCTGAAAGCCTTCTGTGTGTTTTCAGAATCTGGTTTTGCATTCTGCACTGGCGGTGAACTCCTTGGGGAAGACAGTGCTCTGTGTACAGAATGCAAGCAAACGCAAGAAACAGCAAATAATTTATATACTCTACTAAACCAAGTAATTGCAAACTCTGATAGCATCACTAGCCAAGAGCAATTTGAACTTGAAAACAAATCAAAGGGCATATTTGGAGCACACTGAATGGCAAAGGAAACTAGATTAAGCTTTCTTGCCCTTGGAAGCAATAGTCTATGGTCAGAGCTGTATCTGGTGGACAAGTTTCAGAATCCCCGAGCCACTACCACCACTACCACCACCACCACCACCACCACCATCATCATCATCATCATCCAATTTTAGCTTGCATTAACAGAAGCATAGTCTCCAAATCCCATCAGTTACACTGTTTAGGCCTCATCTTGTCCAGTTGTGGACATCACACTTCAGGAAGGATGCTGACAAATTGGAACTAGCTCAGAAGAAGGCAACAAGGATGATCAGGAGGCTGGACCAAGTCCTAAGAGGAAAGATGGAAAGAACTGGGCATGTTTAACCTTGCGGGAAAAAAGACTGAGAGGAGATATGATACCATTTTTCAAATACAGTGGACCCTCGTATAACAAACAGTTTGTATAACATAAAATCTGTACAACATAAAAAAAATCCGGAGATAGGGGAAATTTGCTTAACAGAATCATCTATGGGGCTAATCCGTACAACATAAGTAGGGATTACTCCGTTTTCAATGCATTCCTATGGGAAATTTGTATCAAGGAAAATTTGCTTAACATAATTTTATTTGGAACGAATTAATTCCTTTATACAAGGTACCACTGTACTTGAACAGCTGTCATCAACAGGTGAGCGAGATTAGTTCTTGGGTATCCCTGAGTGGTGGAAGCCAGACTTCAGTTGAGTATGAGGAAAAACTCTCTAACTGTTAAGAGTATGCAGCGACGGAACCAAGTATGTAGAGAGGCGGTGAGTGTTCTGACACTAGGAGCATTCAAGCGAAATTTAGGGCCTTTTCACATGACCCCTAAGATCCGCTGGCCACTTAAATTGAGACCAGAGATCTTGGGGGTTCGTTGCTCTTCCTGCGTCCCCACCCCTCTGCACTTCCTTGCTCCTGTCTGCGTGAGGGGAGGGAGGAAAAAAAGAGAGGAAAAAATGCAGGCTCACCTCCGAAGCCGCCCGGAGCCCTGTCGTCATCCTGATTCCTTCTCTTAAAGGGGCGGGAGGCAAAAAAAACAACAACAAACAGAAGCGAGGAGAACCCGGCACTCTAGGTTACATCTGGATCTGGGGATTTTCACCCTCCGAGAGCAGGTACATGAAAAGTGTGCTGGGACGCGCTTAGGTGGGCATGGTCGCACTTAATCTTCTGCTGGTGGGGAAACAATTGTAAGCTCCAGAGCTGGCAGCCATTTGCAGCGGAGTTTAGGGGTCGTGTACAAATAGCCTTTGACAGGCATCTGCCAGATCTGCTTTGATTTGGATCCCTGCATGGTGCAGGGGTTGGGCTCAATGGCCTTGTAGGTCCCTTCCAACCTCATGATTCTTTGATTCTATGAAACTGCAGTAGAGAAGGCCCATGAACTCAGTGGGGATTTGCTGAGTCATCTTCTTACATTCCATTATTAATTCTAAGTCTCACTTACTTTGTGCATAGAAAAGCAGAGTTGGCGTAGTCCCTTGACTCACTGAATCTCCATTAATCCAGTGGGCCTACTCTACGGCCAGTTACTACACTAAAGAACAAGATTTTGACCAGTGAAGCATTATGATGCAGAGAACACAGTTCTTCTAGCTGATTAAGACAAAACTCTGAACGTGTAAAATAACATGAGAAAAATACCCAGAATGGAGAGTATCCCTTTTTTAAAAAAAACGTCATGCTGCTCCATTGGCTCACCATTGTGAATAATTTACTGTTGCAGCTCTTCATTCTTTTCCAATCAAGCCTGCAGCATATTCTTCATGCTTTTTTTAAAAAAATGCATCTCTGTCATCTTTTAGAAATCTATAGCCAGCTTCTGGAGAAATCCATCTGCTTAGCTCTCTGGGGTGTCGCCTCGGTCATACGCTGATTTACTTATATTTGAAGTTTGGTTTCATGATTGTCTGTTGTTCTCGCCTCCATTTTAATCTATGAGGCTTAATTCATAGTCATCTCCAACTGCCTTCCTCTGGTTAGAGAAGAAATGTGGTGTCTATTATTAATGAGATGAATGCACGAAGCTGCATTTTCATCAGGATCAAATTCTCAGAGGCTGCTGTCACACTCCCTAAAACTCTGTGGCCGTGCTTCTTACCCAGCTTTGGCCTGTGGTGTAGGGATGTTGCTTGAAGTACAGTTGGGAAGTAACTAGTGACGAATAACAAGTTGCTTATAACCGCTTCGTTTCCCTAATAACTCAGGTATTGGCAAATTAAGTTACAATTGTAAGTTAATAAAGGGGCAAGTTACATGAAGATGAGGCCTCCCTGACTGGTAAATCACATGATTTTAGAACTGTTTCATGCCATGCCTGATGTTGATTTCTCATGCCCCATGGTGGATTCCAAAATGGAATTCAAAATTATTTACCATTCCCCTCTTCTGGAAGCCCTCTGGAACCATACAGCTTGAACGTAAGAACATAAGAGCATAAGAAGAGTCGTGCTAGATCAGGCCAAGGGCCCATCTAGTCCAATTTCCTGTATCTCTCAGTGTCCCCTCCAAATACCTTTGGGATCACACAAGACTATATCTCTCTCTCCTGCTACCACTCCCCTGCATCTGGCCCTTGAAGTACCCTGGTTTTAAATCTGGAGATTACACATCTCCATCATGGTTTTTAACCGGTGATGGACTTTTTGTCCAGGAATCTGTCCAATCCCCTTTTGAAGGCATCCAGGCCAGATGCCATCACCACCTCCTGTGGCAGGGAATTCCACAGACTAACAATACGCTGGGTGAAAAAAAATATTTTCTTTTGTCTGTTATTACTCTGCCAGCCCTTAGTTTGAGTGGATGTCCCCTAGTTCTGGTATTTTGTGAAAGGGAGAAGAGCATCCCTCTATCCACTTTACTCATACCCTGCCAGTGTTGGTGAACCTAAGGCAAGGGTGCCAAAAGTGGCACTCAGAGCCCTTTCTGTGGGCAGCCGACATCACCCCTTCTCAGCCACCTGTATTCAGGTTAAATTGTTGTATTAGCTTTTGAATCGCAGTTTGGGCACTCAGTCTCTAAAAGGTTTGCCAATCACTGTCCTAGGCTTTACAGGCCTGCTCCGCTCTTTAGAGCCCCGTGGCACAGTGGTTAAATGCCTGTACTGCAGGTAAAACTGTGCTCATGACCTGGGGTTCAATCCCAGGCAGCCAGCTCATGGCTGACTCAGCCTTCCCTTCTTCCGAGGTTGGTAAAATGAGTACCCAGCTTGCTGTGGGGGCAACGTGTAGCCTGCATACTGTAATTCAACTGTAAACTGCCCAGAGACTACTTGAAGTGGTAAGGGGTGGTATATAAGCAGAACACTTTTCTTTTTGGGAGGCCAACTGACATATCGGACTGCCAGACTGGCCACAAAATTATAGCATTCCAATTTTCAAAGTAACTAAAACCAGTTATTTAGTTACTTTTGAGAAAAAAGTAAAAACATTCCCTAAAATAGTTTCCAAACTATTCTCACATAGTTTGGAAACTCTATTAATGTTATTGTATGTCAGAACTAGAGATGGGCACGAAACGAACAATTTTTCATTTCTGTTTTTGTTTTTTCATTTTGTTACGCAATGAAACGACAAACGAATTTTATCTCTAAAATGAAACGAAACGAACAGAAACACCAGAAATTTTGTCGTCCGTTTCGTTTTCGCTATGGCAATACATTGAACTGCTTAAAAGCTAAAAAAAACCACAAAAATTGAAATAAATAGTAAAGAAATGGTAACGAAACAAACAAAAACAAAAATGAATTTTTGCAAAAATTCACGAAAAACGGAAATGAACCGAAACGGACCCCCTAAACGACACCATTTTTTTGATTCGTGCCCATCTCTAGTCAGAACTGACTTGAGGGCACATAATAATAGAGTGAATACCTTTTTGAGCCTTGGAACCTTTTATTCTTACTCTGCAGAGCGAGAAGGAACCGTGTGGATCATCAAGTTCAGCCCCTGTCAAGAGGGACAGTAGAGGATTGAACGCGCAACCTCCCTCTCTGGAGCCAGATGCCTAAACCACTGAGCTATTCAGCAGTTGTAATAAATTCCTCTTCCAAAGGAATTCCCAAGACTAGAGATGGACATGAAATGAATTTTTTATTTCGTTATTTGTTATTCATTTCATTACATAACGAAACGAATCTAGGGGCAAATTTAACATGAACCGAACCAAACCAAGAAAAATTAGTTCGGTTCGGTCCATTTTGTTAATGGGGGGACGGAGATGTCTCCTATCTGGTGCTGGTCCGGACGTCCTTTCGCGCCAAGCTACATGGAGGGAGCACACACCTTGTTGGTGCCATCGAGGGACACGGCGGGCTCAAGCCTCAGGCCAGCTCCAGGAGGAGAGATAAAAAGCAGGCCACGCTTAGGTGGCCAGAGCAGCGCAGCTTCAAAGCCGCCCCCTTGCGCCTCCCTCCTGCGGCCTGTTATCGCGGGGCCAATCAGGAGGGGTGATAAGAAGGAGGCTGCGCTTAGGCAGCCAGAGCAGCATGGCTCCAATGCTGCTCCCCCTCTTTATTCATCCCACACCCGTTCCTAGGCACCCCTGCAGCTCCGACCGGACCCCAGGGGCCATGCAGTGGGTGCTTGGAAAAAAGTGGGTAAAAACAAATAACAAATTAATGAAACACCAACATGATTTTTTTGCGAAAATTTGTGAAAAATGAAATGAAATGAAATGAACTCCTTAACGAAATGAAATGAAATGAAATGAAACACAATTTTTTCGATTCGTGCCCATCTCTACCCAAGAAAGTGTCATGATCTCTCCCTGTTCCCCGAGAGTGACCTGCTTGAGACCTACCCCTTCAATTCAGAGTCCATTCTTCAAGAAACACCCAACAACTGCCTTCATGAATAATGGAAATATGTTTGAAGAAAGGATGCCACCATCACACTTCAAGTCATCTCAGCATGGCAAGGCAGCTCTTTTTAGGGGTTCTTATCCCCCTCGAGACCTCCAACACAAGGGCATAATAGGGCAAAAATATATATTTTTTAAAAAAAAATTGTCAGTTTCACAGTTTGCACAAAATGTGGTATAACACAATCTCTGTGCAACCCATGAAATTAATATCTGTGTGGATTCTGGGAGTTGCAGTCCAAAAGAAATGGAAGTCCCATGGGAGTCAATATAGAGGCATACAACCACAGCCAGCACACCGAAACAGGCTGATTGATGAGAAAGAAGCAAACAACCCATTCGGTGATAGTCTTTTTGCTGTTTCCTGCATCAAAGCAACAGATATCTCCCCCCCCCCCCCCCCATTGATCACTCCTCACATAGAGCAAAAATATATAACATTTCTCTGAGACCAACCTCAGGAAAACTTGCAGTCTCACAGCGGCTCAAGGCAAAAAGAGAAAGGGTGGGATTATGACATTTTCATGTTTACTTTGAACGACTAATCAAGGTGGGATTTAGCTCCCTACTAATGTGTGAATCTTGTTACAGACAGTTTTTAAGTTCCATCAGAAGGAGGCTATTGATGTCTACACACTTGTGTTTTGTACAAGGCATTCTCCATTTCCCTCTGCCAAGCTAGGCATGATCTTACGGAGTAAAGCTGTGTATTTCAAAAGGTCAGCTCATCTTTCTTCCTGGCTTTGAAGCTCTCTCCCCTGGTATCTGTCCCATGCAAAGTGCCTGGTCTTAGAAGTGGAAGACTTCGATTGCTTCAAAGAGACTTTGTGATAACTTTAGCCCACACCAGAGTGAAGTAGGCTGGGAGTATGAAGGCAGTAGGCACGCCACCAGCCGTTGGCTGTAAGTTCTGCTGACTTCAATGGAATTTATCCCACGAACACTTCTTTTAAGATGGCGGCCATGAGCTCTACCACCAGAACAATCAACTAAAGGCCTCTCTCCATCATCACATGCGGCAAAATCTTCCTTTTTTTTCCGCCTTTCCTTTCTGGCACAGATGGACAAACTCAGCAAAGCTGAGGGCCAGTTTTCCACGTGCATCAACAGGTCAAGGGCAACCCTCTCATAAATCTATGAATTTCAAATTCAGCAGAAATGATCAGAATATCTGCTCTGGCCAGACTCAACAGTTAGTGGGAGGTACAGTAATCCCCCCGCCTATTGTGGGGGTTAGGGACCCAACCCGACCTGCAATAATGGAAAATCGGTGATATGCGGATGCTGGATTGGGTCACGACTGGGGGGGG
>JAHTLZ010002025.1:0-15146 GCA_023846285.1 Phrynocephalus versicolor
GGGAAAAACAATCAAAGTGTGGTGGAGAAATGGTACACAACAAATTTAGCAATGAAATAAAAATGGGAGAAGAGTAGTTTGTTGTTACTTGTTGTCAAGTCTAGAGAGGTGACATTTCTGGACATTCTGAAGCCAGGGGAAAAACTTTGGCAAACACCGGGGGTGGGGGTGGGGGTGGAGACAGGGTGTTTTTTTCCTGTTTTTTTCCTCCCATTGTTTCCAGAATTTTTACAACTCTAGTCAAGTCACTTCTGACTTATGGTGATCTCCAAACTATCCTGTCCTCAACAGCGCTGATTACCTCTTGTAGACTCACACCTGTAACTTCCTTTGGGGGGATAATTCCATCTCATATTTGGTCGTCTTTCTCTGCTGCCTTCCACCCTTCCCATCATTATTGTCTCCTCCAGGGCGCCTCGCCTTCTCATGATGTGCCCAAAGGAGAAATAGGAGTCTGAACAACACTAATCCTTCTCAATTTATAGATCTCTCTCGTGGCACAGTGGTTAAATGCCTGTACTGCAGCTAAAACTGTGCTCATGATGACCTGGGGCTCAATCCCAGGTAGCCGTCTCATGGTCGGTAAAATGAGTACCCAGCTTGTTGGGTCGGGGGAGGGGATGTGTAGCCTGCATAACTAAATTGTAAACCACCCAGAGAGTGCTGAAGCACCATGGGTTGGTAGGTATACAAGCAGAACACTTTGCTTTGCTTTGAATGCTGCAGAAAGGTAAAAAGAAATCAGCTCAAAGTTGGTTTCTGCAATAAACAATGAATTCTATCCTTTGACATCCTAGGTAAGCTTGAGAATTTTTTGCCACCAAACGCCCCTCTTCCCTTCCTTTCCGGAGGACGGCTCCTTCTCGAAGACGAAAGAACAAAGGACCACAGAGCCGGCTTTCTTCACTTCAGCCTCCTTGGGCAGAGTGTCATACCATTTGTTATTAATTCTATCATCTCCGACCGAGAGGGAGGGAGGGAGCGCGAGATGGGAAAGAGAGGAAGAAATGAGATTCATTTCATGCATCCCATTGTTTGGGCAATTGTGTGCCACAAAACATATGGCCCTTGTTTGAAACTCCTCCAAATCATAGGGGTCCATGTGCGATTGATAAAGCCCAATTTGGCTGGAAAGGTAGGGGAGGAGGGGGAGGGAGGGAGGGAGGGAGTGGAGGGGTGTGTGCAAGAACAGAGAGGACAAGTCCTCAAATCAAACTGGAGAAGGACGCCCTCTGTGCTTCCTAAGTGCTAAACCCAAGGGAAATTACTTCATCAAAACCTGATCCAGACCACAGTAAATGAAGACTGTGATGTAGCCATGTTGATCTTGCAGTACTGGAATTAAGCCATCGGCATAGCAGTCCAGTGAAATCATTTCCAGGCCGTGGAGTCTCTAGGGGCAACCATTTTCTTTTAACCTTCTCTATCCGCCCCCCACCTCTCTCTCTCTCTCTCTCTCTCTTTTTCCTCATTTGTGTGTCCCAACGCAGAGGCCTAACTTTTCTTATTGGGATAATAACGGAAAGGACGACTGAGATACGCTTGGGGGTGGGGGTGGGGGTTCCTCTTTCAAATACAGCAAGACAAGGCCAGCTGCTGGTTGGGATGGCTTCTCGGCCATGCCTCGGCGTGACCTCAGGCCAGGTTTTTGAGACTTTCCGTGGCCATTGGTAGCCCTGTCCGGCTGTTTAGCTTTTCGGCTGTACGGTCCTGGATTGGTCACCATTTTTTGGGGGGGGGGACTTTTCAGCTGTTCCCAAACTCTGCTAACCGACTCAGAGGATCTCTCCCGAAGCGAAGCGAAGCGTTTTGCACTGCTGGAGAACAGCACACACAGTCTGTCCCGGTTCCCTTCCTGGGAATTATTTCAAGTTTGCACCGCCTTCCTGAGAAGAAAAGAAAGAGCCACAGCCATGTTTGTTATAAAGATGGGAGTGCTGCTTGGATCTCATTATCTGTTTATGAGCACGTCATAACAAACACACGGGATTTTTATAAATAAAAAGGAGTTGAGTATCATCCAATAAAACGTTTAAACCATAGAAGCAAAAAAGGACTACTTTAAAATCCAAATCTGATCCTAGCAGAGGCTGAAATCCAGTCATTGCAGCTAGAGTGGACCTCTGGGCTCAAAACAGAGCAGCTGGCTTATGGTGTCCACACACACTGATTCCTGGTTCTACTCCAGTTGCAACTTGCTTCTGATTTCAGCTACTGAGGACTGCTTGTTCTCTTCAGGCAAGCTTTTTGGAATCTTGTTGGCAGAGGAGTCAGACCAAGTTGTGTTTATCCACCCAGGGTCGGCGCTTCCATTAAGACAAACTAGGCAGTTGCCTAGGGCGCCAAAATGGAGAGAGGGCACTGGACAGCCTGTCCCCCCCGCTGTCCCCCCCGCCGCTGGCCACCGCCGTCCATCCCCCACCGCCCGCCAGCCGCCCGTTGCCATCCGCCGCCCGCTGCCTTCCCCCGCCACCCCCGCCACCCTGCCCACCCACCACCCCGCCTCCGCCCTGCTGCCCTGCCCCCCGCCTGCCCCCCACTGCCCCTGCACCTCCCCCCGCACCTCCCGCCCACCCCCGCACCTCACCTAGGGCGCAAAAAAACCTAGCACCAGCCCTGTATCCACTTATCTCTTCAATCTGTATGAAGAACAAAGTTTACTGAAACCAGGATTATGCCGAGAGCTTGGAGTCATATTCCAAAACGTGTTACATTTCCAAGCTCTGAACATTCACACTGGACAGGTAAATTCAATCATGTGGATTTTAGGAAGGCCAATAACACAAATAATGAGAGACAGGTTGCCACACAAGACAGTTGCATAATTTCCTTCAACTGTCTCATAACAATGAGAGGCAAAATAAAGGGTTATAAGGTTCTGACCTTATAAAACAGATTGCATGTCACTTACGAAGCAAGTTGTCAGCTTCATTGTGCTTGTTTGATTTATTTTTCTTCCTAAACATACCCCCACACAGATCAGTCAACTCAATTTAGAAGGAATACTGGTCGGGGAGTCTTCTGTAATTTGATTTAAAAATACAGGATTCTGCTAGCATGGAAAGTGTAACTTGATCACTTAGGTTAAAGATGCGAACTGAAGTCATTGCTTCTTTAAATCTTTGCCCGGAGCTAGTTATTTATGTCAAATTAGAAAAGTTATGGGGTTTTTTTTTTTGAAAAGAAACAAATTTCTCTCTCCTTCATACAAATGGAGAAATAGATTTTCATAGCTTATTTCAACTGCTTATTTTTTCCCCCATTTGCAAATCCTTTTCTGTTAAGACTTTCCCTCCATTTAGATATGCTCCTGCTCAGAACATCCGTTGAACCTCTACCGAACTGAATGGCAACTGAACTGATGAAATTTCAGGATCCCCCTTTCATTTTGGTGTTAGATATCGTCAGATAGTTTCTGATTTATGGCAATGCTATGAAATAATTTCCCAGTGTACTGGATAGAGTGATGAGCTAGGACTCTGGAGAACAGGTTTTGGCATGGAAACTCAAGAGGTGCAGAGCTGGTAAAAACACTCCTTAAATAACCCACACCTTGAAAATCCTGTATGTGGCCTTTATAGCGTAAATTGATTCCAATTTGATGCCACAGCACAAACACAAGAATCAATGACCTCCAAATGTACTTTCAATAACAGCCTGGCCTTGATTATTGCAAGAGAAATTCGGGAGCATCTTCTGAGCCAATCAACCTCATGGTAGCTCCTCTTTTCCTATGGTCTTCAAAATTTTCCCACCTTATTGTCTCCTCCAAAGTAGGATAGCACCAGTTTCGTCATTTCAGCATAAGATATGAAATTAAATCTGGCTTCCCTCCCATAAAGGGCTTCCCCAAAGATACTTACCTCAGGAACGAGACATGCAAATTAAGTCCATGTTGACCATCCAGTCAACAAGCAAAGGGTGCTAATTTAAGGAAGCAAGATAAAGATAAGGAGAATAATGTTCTGGCTGCAATCCTATTATTTTGTGTCATAAATTTCAGCGAGAGAAGCTTTTTGAAATCCGTGGCCTCCTGGAATCTGACTGGTCAAATCTCCACTGATTCAGAGGACTTCTTCAAGTGTGATTTACTACTCTTTGTAACAGAATTTCAGGGCCTGCGACAAACAGACTCCTTCCACAACTTGAGGGAAGATGTCATAAAAACATACTCAGGTTATTCAAGCTTGACCTTAAATGCAACACCTTCCTTGGAGATAATATCCCACCTATCATTTTGTTCTGCATGTTAAAAAAACTTAGTTCCTTTTTAAATTTTATTTTCCTGTTTCAGGTCACCCATGTGAGCTTTGTTTTTCTTTGGTTTATAAAAAGTTAGAGGCAGCCACCTACGCCAGTGTTAAAGAACACAGTGCCTTTAGATGGAGAATTGTACCATTTTGGACCTGCCAGGTATTCCATTTTCAAACATTCCTCGGTGTGCTAGGAGATGAGAGGAAAATGTTAAAGTCATAATTTAAAAATTAAGAGGACGAAGGGGGTGGGAGAGAGAAAATTCCAAACTCCTCCTGTAAAACTCTTTAATGCTATGGTTGACCTGACGTCCATAAATCATGCAATTATTTTCAGATTCGAGGGGCCCTGAATTGCTTCTTCCGTGACCCTGAAATCTCTAGAATAAACGCAGTGGATCAAGTGATTACATCCATGAACGTCAATCAAAAGAAGAAAAGGGGGAAAGCCAAAGCCATGCATATATTGCCACTAAATTGTTACTCATCGCCAGTTCTTAGACTATACGGTAAAACTGCAAAGCGTTTCCGCATTTAAAGACCTTGCTTTTTTGGGAGGCGTTTGGTGACTGTTAAGTTTTTTTTTCCTTTTCATCCACCACTTGTCTCCCTGCTATTGCTTTTTATCTTTAATGTTTAGTTGATCTTGCTGCTTTTATTACGGTGTAGTATATAAACGGTTTTTTGTCCATTTTATTGTTGTGAACCACCTGGAGTTCCGTCCGGAAGACGGGCGGTATATAAGCTCTATAAATAAATAAATAAATAAACAAACTCCCAGAAGCCACTCGCTGTGCTGGAAGGGGTTTCTGGGAGTTGCTCTCCAAGAACATCTGGGGACTCGCAGGTTGAGCACCAGTGCAATGACTAGCACAATGTACTTGTTGTTTGCACAGTGGATCCCAGACTTAGGTTTCCAGATGTTCTTGGACAACATCTCCCAGAAGCCTTCACCACTAGCTGTACTGGCTAGGGTCTCTGGACATTGTAGTCCAAGAACATCTGGGGACCCAAGGCTGGGAACCATTGTACTAGCATCATACTGTGTGCTTTTCACCCTCTGTTGGAGCCCAGCGTGATTATAGATTCATCTCCTCCCGTTGGGTAACCTTCCAGTGTCCTGGGCTGTGGCGTCCATCCCGCCAAGGCTTGTTACAAAGTTCAGGTGAAATGTTTTGAACACTCTGTAGTATTAGATAAATTTGACTGCGAGTTGTTATTCTTCGTGGCTGCTGCTACTACCCTGGGTAACAAGAAGGAAATGGGTAACTTGAGATTCGATCCACCAGTCATTCTTCTGCTCCATGGGCCATGCTTTGTTGAAATGTGTTCAAAATATCATCAGGAACGGCTTTCTGGCTGAGGGCCTGAGCGTTTCAACAAAAGCAAATAAAGACCCGAGAGAGATTTTTTCCATTTGTGTCCCAGCCGATTGCCTTTGGACCGGCCTTTAAAGGCAAACACCCTGCAACCATTTGGCAGCCTGGTGCCCTAAATGTTAGTTGACGGACGGGTCCCCGTGGTGGCTAATTGAACTTTCCTGGCCAGGGCAACGACCTCCCACTCAAATGCCGCTTATCTTAATTAGTCCAAAATACATGTTAGTTTAGTTTTTAAAAGATAAAAGGGGGTTGAGCCGCGTGGCCATCACAAAACACAATTGGAAAAATTGTATTGCCTGAAACCTATTTTTTAAAAGATGTACTTCCTGGAAACGAAATAACTCAGACATCCCTTTGACTAAGTACTCCTACACAGAGCTGTGTAACTGAGCCATGCATCTTGCAAACAGACCTTTGTTTACCTTTCCACAAGCTAATTTGTAAACAGCAGCAGCAGCAGCAACAACAACAACAACAGTAAATGGCTTTATAATATTATTTGAATGTGTCTGCTATTTTTAATAATAATAATAATAATAATAATAATAATAATAATAATAATAATAATAATAATAATAATAATAATAATAATAATAATAATAATAATAATAATAATTGGCACACTGGGTACAGCGCCTAAAGAGCTAAGCAAGTATTTAGAAGAAATTGGAGTTGACAAAGTCACCATCAGTCGGCTGCAGAAAGCCACCTTACTGGGATCTGCTCACATAATTCGCTGATACATCACATAGTCCTAAACGCTTGGGAAGCATTTGACTAGTGAGTTGTAATACAAATTCCGGCATAGTTATCTTGTCTGCTGTGTGATGATGATGATGATGATGATGATGATGATGATGATGATGATGATGACGACGACGACGA
The DNA here is from genome assembly GCA_023846285.1 of Phrynocephalus versicolor. Classification (NCBI taxonomy): domain Eukaryota; kingdom Metazoa; phylum Chordata; class Lepidosauria; order Squamata; family Agamidae; genus Phrynocephalus; species Phrynocephalus versicolor. The sequence continues at coordinate 6,521 of JAHTLZ010002025.1, forward strand.
CGACAATGACGATGACGACGACGACGACAAGAACAAGAACAAGAACAAGAACAAGAACAACCACCACCACCACCACCACCACCACCAGTCAATTTTGATTGACTGTGCCTGGTATTTTTGAATCCTCATCCTCCTCTGCTATCAGGTAGAGAATTTTAAAAAGTCTTTTAATGTTTTGCCCTTCCCTTCCTCTCTAGGCAGTGCCCTGAGATGGTGCAGCTTGCCCAAGGCTGCACAGGCTGGCTCTTCTCCCAGGAGGCATATTGGGGAAATTGAACTCACAGCTTCTGGCTCCGCAGTCAAATGCCTAAACCAGATAGGTGAGGGTGTTTTTTTTAAGAGACCCTTTTCTAGCATCCCTGAGCTCTCAAGGAGTTCCCCCTTTCTGACACCTTACTATCTCTCTTTTACAGTATGAACTTAAGTCACCTAATTTGTTCGGTCCTGTGTGTTTTTAAATGTGTAACTCAGCCTTCGTTAGTAGCATTTTCCATATTTGTGTATATTGTCCTCATAATGTTGTCTGCCACCCAGAGTGGCCTTTGAAACCTGATGGGTGGTCGATGTAAACTAGATAAACTCTCTCTTTGACTGCTTGCATTCTCTGGTAGCTTTAATGTTGTCTTTTAATGCTGTAAGATGTCCCTCAATTCCATGCTCTCAAACTTGAATATGTCTTAACTCTGTCCCTCATTACTGTAAACCGCCTTGGGTCCTTTTCCAAGGAGAAAGATGGGGTAAAAATAAACTCTAAATAAATAAATAAAAATACAGTGGTACCTCAGCTTATGAATTTAACCCGTTCTGAATGCATGCTCTTAAGTCGAACTACTGTACTCTTAAGTCGGGGTTCCTATCTAAAAAATTGAAAAAATAAGTTAAAAACTGAAAAAATGAAAACAAATATTTGTAAGTCAAGCAGACCATATCTAAAATTTGTAAGGTGGCAGTTAAAACGCCAACAGTTTTCCACTCTTAAGTCAAATTGCTCTTAAGTCAAGCTGCTCTTAAGTCGGGGTACCACTGTAAATAGATCAGGTGATTCCTAACAAGAAAGAACATCATAAAGTGAAGAAACAAACATTTTGCCTTTCCTTGTAGGATCCACCCAGACTGTTAAGGGTAGAGCCATCAGTGAAGCTCAGCAAATATGTCGGTCCAACCCAACAGAAGAATAACAGACTCTGGTCATTTGGGGAGTTTTAGACATCCCATCAAAAAACAGCTGTATCTAGCGCTGGAAACCACAGAAGGACCTCCCTGTACCGTCCTTGAGTCCGTTATCCAAAGATGGAGCTTCTCTCTGCCAAGTAAATCCCCTGTTCACGCAGCCGAGATTGAAATTTATGACCATGGAAGGTGTTGAGCTACCAAGACCAGATGGTCATTTGGAGGATGTTTGGAACTTCTTCTTCTTCTTCTTCTTCTTCTTCTTCTTCTTCTTCTTCTTCTTCTTTTTAACTGGAGAAGAGCTGACCACTGTGCAGGCTAGAAATGACTGTAAGTTTCAACAGGCTTGTGTTAAATCACTGCATGCTTTCTTTATGACCTAATTGCTAAATATTATTGTCTTCTAAAACATGGCTTTCTAAAAGATGGCTAATTTACAGTCTGTTGTCTAATCTTCAAAGGTACTTCAGAAACTGAGATAATACTTTAGGGGCAAGTTTTTCTATCGTGCAGTGAGGCTTTGACTTGGGGAAAATACAACTTGTTAATCATTGCAGCCAACCTTCTTCTTCTCATCCTGCAATAAAATCTCTATTAATTCATGCAAGAAGTTGAACATGTATTTCAAAAGCGTTCCATGCTGTCATTATTTTTCCATTCAATGATGAGACCTCTCTCTCTCTCTCTCTCTCTCTCTCTCTCTCTCTCTCTCTCTCTCGGTCCAAACCAACTGCTCTTGTGAAGTGTCTTGTCCATCACTTGCACTTATTTATTGCTTTAAAATTAAAACCAGGAAATAATGGCCAGGCTTCCTCCGGGGGATATTCTTTAAATGTGTGGTTTCACTCGGCTTTATACCGCCCAGTCATGTGGTTTTAATTTCCAGTACAATAGCTAGCTTAGTGGTTGACATCACGTTTTGTAGAATGCCACTTGTTCCATTTTAATCCTTCCTTGTTTGTATAAGACATTGTTTTTATCTTGTTGTTCGACATTTCCATCGGCTGGTCTTGTGGAGTATTGATGATCTTTGGGGCTAAAGGTCCATATGTTACTTATTTGGGGCTAAAGGTGCAGATGATACACAGCAGGATGATTATTGTGAAAATTGAGAAGACATTTCTAGGAATGACCAAAAGGGTCTCCCATCATGAGTTCTATTGTCCTTCATCTCAAATGTGTTAGTTGCTCAACTTGTCCTTAAAATATGTGCTCTACATAGATTTTCATTTGCTGCAACAAGCAGGCTCTAAAAGCAAAATAAAGTTGTCTTTTAATGCTGTAAGATGTCCCTCAGTTCTCTGTTCTCAATATTTGAACATGTCTTAATTGTACTGGACTGTATATTGTCCCTCATTACTGTAAGCCACCTTGGATCCTTTTGCAAGAAGAAAGGTGGGTTAAAAATACGCTAAAATAAATAATAAATAAAATAACACTCAACATTGACTGGTATTATTAATAAGAAGGAGTGTGGAATTCCTCCATAACAGAGGAACTGTGGCAGTGGATAAGAGTATGGTTTTCTATGAGCACAGCTGAATCCATGGAAAATGCAGTGTTTATTGAACGCCAGATGGAAGGGACTGCTGAGGAAGGGACCTTTACATCTCACTTGGGTGAATGGAATTCCTCTCGCTGTGTCAGTGTGACAAGAGTCCTCCAGAGAGAGAAAACCAGCTGCAACTTACATTAGCTGATGAACAGAAGAAATTTCTGTTGGGCTTTTGAGCTCGGGCTGGGGGGGGGGGGAGAGAGGAGGTTTCATCAAGAGCTGCAACACACAAGCGACGTCTCTATGTAATAGAAATAATAACGGTGCCTCAGAAGATTAGAAGAAAAGTTTCTGCAGCTGCTCTGTAGCCTCCACATTTTCCTGTGGAAGATGGAAGAGGAGAAGCAGCCAAGGGTTACTTGTTACCCACTTCCCAGAGGTGTTGTTGTTGTTGTTGTTGTTGTTGTTCAGTCGTTCAGTCATGTCTAACTCTGTGTGACCCCATGGACCAGATCTCGCCAGGCCCTCCTGTCATCCACTGCCTCCCAGAGTTTGGTCAAATCCATATTGGTTGCATCCATGACACCGTCCAACCATATCATTCTCTGCCGTCCTCTTTTCCTTTTGCCTTCCATCTTTCCCAACATCCGGGACTTTTCCAAGGACTCCTCTCTCCTCATGAGGTGGCCAAAGTACTGGAGCCTCAGCTTCAATATCTGCCCTTCCAGTGAACATTCAAGGTTGATTTCTTTCAGGATGGATAGCTTTCATCTCCTTGCTGTCCAGCGGACTCTCAAGACTCTCCTCCAGCACCACAGCTCAAAAGCATCAATTCTGCGGCGTTCAGCCTTCTTTATAGTTCAGCTCTCACTTCCATACATCACTACTGCAAAAACCTTCCCAAAGGTACATCCTCCTCCTCATCATCATGCTCATCATCCTCATAATAATAATAATAATAATAATAATAATAATAATAATAATAATAATAATAATAATAGTTATTATTATTATTATTATTATTATTATTATTATTATTATTATTATTAGTAGTAGTAGTAGTAGTAGTAGTAGTAGTAGTAGTAGTAGTAGTAGTAGTAGTAGTATCAGGGGCCCAGGTGAAGAGTAAATATAGGTGTCCCAAGTTTTCCTAAGGTTTAGTAGCAGACTGTTGTTCCTGAGCTTTGCCCATGTGTAAGGTTACTTGTGCAAGGATCCATTCATTTCCTTGGGTATATACTCTGTATAGAGTAAAATTTGATGTACAGAAGGACCCCAGTATCTGCTGGACTGCAACTCCCAGAAATCCAGGTCAGCTCAGCTAGTGATGAAGATTTCTGGGAGCTGCAGTGCAGGAACATCTGGGGACCCACAGGTTGAGAACCACTGCTCCACACTTCACAAATGTCAGGCTGTGACTGCCGCTTATGGGTAGCTGAAGTAAGGCTCTCAGAACAGAGAGAGCAAAAAAAGAGTGACCCCCTGGGTAAAGCCAAGCCAAAGAGCCCCTGGAACCTCCGTTTGCGACCAGTTCAGCCAAGAACAACACGAGGGCTACCGAATGAAGAGGGTGATGAAGGAAGGCTGGGTTGAGCCCAGCCAATGAACCGAAAATGTAAAATAAAATAAAAACAAGAAAATAATGGTAGAGCTGATCACATTTCTGTGTCCCCGACACAGATGTTTTCAGCCAGGTTTTCTGACTCCCCATGTCGCAGCTCCTTCCAAATCCATGACTCAGATGTGATGGGAGACCCCCAGGTAGAAGGAAGCCTCTGGCCAAAGCTCTAACCTGATTTGCAGGGGTGTCAATCCAGAGTGACCTGGTTTTAGTAGGTGCCGGAAGAACGGGTTGCCCGCTGAGCCAGAAACATGAGTCAGCACCTGCCCATGTGTGCGCTGGTGTGTTTGTGCAAACCCTGAGGCACCATTCTTTGGGATGGCTTCTCCTAGATGATGGGTGTTTTATTTGCTTTTAAAATTCTATATAATTATCAGCAGTGTTATCCCAGACAGCTGATAGGTTGCCCCTCATTACATCTGGCGGGTCCACCCTTCACCCCGACTAAACTGACTCACTGTCCAAATATTTATTTTTCCACATGTACCGGAGGCATATTGGAGTTCTTTTACATGACACACAGGGCCCTAAGCTGGAGCACAGCCTGGAGTTCTTTTTTTTAAAGCTGCCTTCTCCAAGGAAAAAACTGTGCAAAGAACACTTCTATGTCACTCAACCACCCCAACCGCCCACCCCAATTTTATCCATATGGATTATTTCTCCTGCTTCTCTCTCTTCCTCTAATCCTTCTATTATTACACATTCTTTATGATTTTTTAAAGGATTATGAGGCACCTCCGCACAAAGCTCTCTCCTTTCTTTGAATTAGAAAGAGAATATGGGGCGTGGTGGCTCAGCGGACTAAGGCTTCCAAAAACTGTCGGCTGCAAAGTCGGCAGCCCGGCGGTTCAAATCCCGGGTGCCACACTGCAGAGCGAGCTCCCACTGATAACCCCAGCTCCTGCCAGCCTAGCAGTTTGAAAGCATGTCATTGCAAGTAGATAAATAGGTACCGCCATAAAAAGTGGGAAGGTAAAACAGTGTTTCCTTGCAGCCATGCCGGCCACGTGGCCATGGACTTGCACAACACTGGCTCTTCAGCTTGAATACGGAAATGAGCACCGCCCCTAGAGTCGGACATGACTAGCACGCATGTGCGGGGGGGGGACTTTTTTTATCTATTAGGGTCTTTTTCAATGCCTTTGTGGAGACTTTCTGTTAGATGCAAAGCATGTTTTATGATATCTTTTGAAACATCTCGCAGCAAAGGCTAGGAGGGGAGCATGAAAATGATTTATTTATTTATTTATTTATTTATATTTATATCCTGCCAGATTTTCCCAAAGGAACTCAAGGCTGCAAACAGATACCAAAATTCTATATTGCAAAACTAACAAAAGTCAAAATAATAATACTAATAATAAAACTAGTGTAAGATGGCGAAGAAAAATGGGCTGACACAATAACTCAGATCCCTGCTCAAGAATAAATCAACCCCCCCCCCCGAGGGGACCGAACGCAGCCTTAAAGAGTCAAGTTTTTAATAGCTGTTCCAAGGCATCATGGAGAAAAGGACTTTAAGAAGCCAACTAGGAAAAAAAGACGATGAAGAAGGGATAGAAGATAAAAGAACAACTGGATGGTCCCGGGGTGGGGGTGGGGGTGCACTTTGTAGTGTTTGTTGGTATTATTGTTTATTGTATGTTTGTCAGTTTTAAAATAAAATAAAAAAAATAATAGCTCTTCCAACTCTGTGATTCTATGATTCTAATATTGCTTGGAAGATGGTTCCACAGAGTGGGACCAGCCACTCAGAAGGCAATTTGAGATCTCTAGAGCTTAGAAGCAATTCTGGACAGCACACTTTAAGAAGGATGCTGACAAACCGGAGTGAGATCAGAGGAGGGCCACAAGGATGACCCAGGGACTGGAAGCCAGGCCCTAGACCGAAAGAAATGGGCATGGTGAATTTGGAGGAAAGGAGAGTGCGAGGAGATAGGAGAGGACATTTCAAGGACTTGAAAAGTCATCCTACAAAGGAGGGGTAGGATCTGTTCCTGATCATCCCAGAGTAAGCAGGACAGGTAATAATTCATTTATTTTAGAGTATTTTTACCCTGCCTTTCTCCTTGGAAAAGGACCCAAGGCGGCTATAATGGACTATAATGGACTCAAGCTACAAAAAGCCAGATCGAGGCTGAATGTAAGGAAAAACTTCTTAACTGTTAGAGCAGCACGGCAATGGAATCAATTGCACCGGGAGGTGGTGTGCGCTGGAGATATTCAAGAAAAAAAAATTGGACAATCATCTGTCAGATCTGCTTTGATTTGGGTTCATAAACAAACAAACAAACAAACAAACAAATAAATAAATAAATAAATAAATAAATAAATAAATAAATAAATAAATAAATAAATAAATAAATAAATTGAGCACCAGGATGTCCTTAGAAGCCCCTTCCAATTTAACGATTCTATGATTCTATCGTTTTATGATGATGATGATAATGAAGAAGAAGAAGAAGAAGAAGAAGAAGAAGAAGAAGAAGAAGAAGAAGAAGAAGATGATGATGATGATGATGATGATGATGATGATGATGATGATGATGATGATGATGATGATGATGATGCACCATCAAGTCACTTCTGACTTGCAGCAACCCATTCTGTTGATACAACAAAGTAAACAGCAACCCCAAACACAGAGATACCATTTGGCAAGGGCCATCATTTGGTGACAGTAGCTGGAAGGTAGTGAAAGGTCAGGTCAGTGCCACTGTGTCCCTTTAGTTAATGAAGATGTTTGCATACTGTCTTTCTGGCCTGGATCCATTCGTTAGTTCTGTCTATAGTGGACACATTGAGTTGATGGGATGTACTGTATATACGTTTTGATCCTCTGTTGACCAATGGATTCCATGGTTCCACTTTAGCTGGGATGAGCAATTGGATTGAAGTCCGAGTCCCCTGAAAAGATCCCTGAAAGGGTCCCTGATGATCCAATATAGCGCTAAAGTCGTGGAGCACTTTAGTGCAGACACCAAGTTTATATAACCTGCTTGGTTTTTACTAGCCCTTCATGGGTCTTTGGCTGGTGTCAGGCACACAATATGTAAGTGGGATGAGCAAAGAAACAAAACAAAAACTGATAACACAGGGGGTGGTATTCATTATCCTGCTGCTTCCTATGTTGTCCCAAAACAGGAGTGCTTCTTTCCATACACACCACAGCTTCTGCAGAAGTGTTCCTTAAGCCCCTGTGCAGCATTTTAAGAGAAATGGAGGAGGTGCTGGGACTACAAGAAGCCACAGGGGCAGTTTCTCAGTTGCCCATGCCTAAATCTGGCTCCAAGCTATCGCCTAGAGATCAGGAGTTCCACACCTTAGGTTCTCAGGTGTTCATGGACTGCAACTTCCAGAAATCCTGGCCAGCACAGTTAGTGGAGAACCAAGAACATCTGGGTATCCAAACTTGGGAACCACTGTTCTAGATCAAGGAGGGAGCAGAGGAGCTTACTTGTTGGGATGGAGGGCGGGGGAGAAAGAGAGGGAGAGAGAGCAGGGCCTCATTCAATTCCACTACAAGCCAGATAAGATGGAGAATGAAATTACTGTATAGCTATGCTGTGGAATATGACATGTGAGCGCATAAGGGGAAATGACCTGGTCATAACTACTAGATATGATGACTGCTGATTTTTAACAACAATATTCAAAACATTCAGATAGCTACTTAATGCCTTATATATAATATTGGGCATAATCACTGTACACAGCAATTCATTTTTTGATTCATAGTCTAAAATTCTGTCTGGTGGTGTTTTTATGTCCTCCCCCACCCCCATAATGAATGGATTTCCTTAAAAAGCCATAGTCCTTCCAACCCAATCTGATGTGTGTTTACTTGAAGGTAAAGTCCTATATTGATTTCAGAAAGGTTTACAACCTCATAAAGAGCGCAAGGAACTATAATCCGAGCCATAAACAACAATAATTGTATGTGACAATATATAAAATAAGTTGGGCCACAATGAAACCAATCTTTCTTAAATGGCAAAAACAGACCTGAAATGTTCCACGGCCGACTGGTTTTTTTGGGCCTGAAGGAAGTAATTCATGGAAAATTGCTGCGTTTCGCTGTGAAACTGAGAATAGCAAATTTATAACTGCGGCTTTGTCTCTACGTCCAGGGCACTCCATCAGAGGTAGATGTGAGCGGTAATGGCATCATGCATCTGATGGTTCGAGAGTGATTGGTAAGCCTATGCTGTAATCCAGAATCCATATGCTGATGTTTGCGTGTGCAGATAGGCAGCGTACCTGGACACACCACCCATGTCCACCAATAATAATGAAGAAGAAGAAGAAGAAGAAGAAGAAGAAGAAGAAGAAGAAGAAGA
>JAHTLZ010002027.1:0-10787 GCA_023846285.1 Phrynocephalus versicolor
CCATGGGAGTTCATGAAAAAGTGGCAATGTAGAGTTTTTACCTTAGACGGTTACTTCACGCACTTTCTCATCGCGCGAGGAATTTCCTTCCGAGTTGATCTCGGTAGCGGTCACGTGGTCTTATTGCGGGACTGTCCCTCCTCCTGTGTACTCACGGGTTGTATTTTTTCTCCCGTGATGACAGTATCCTCACGTTCCCGTTTCGCTACGAACTGTCATTTTCTGCGCCGCGCCATGCGGTTATCCGGATTTCCGGAAATCCGGATAATCGGTTTTTCGATTGTTCGATATGTACCCTTCAAACCTTAACAGCGTGCGCTTTTGTTTGAGATGATCCTGCGGTAGCACAGCATGTATTGAAAACTCCATTGGCATGTTTGCGCCCACTGCATTTCCCTTAGCAGGCCACTAGGTGGTTTCAGACATTACGGATCGAATGTGCTCTTCTTCGGTCCTCCAAGCCAGAGAAAAGGTAAATGAGGACTGTCTCCTCATGGCAGGGCAACATCCGTCCTGCCCTTGCCTCCTCCAAGTGTTTCCGAAATGGCTCCTGTACGTGTTCGCCACGCGCACCGTCCGTCCTGCCAGTTTCTGCCCCTTCTAGATGCTGTCATTTACAACTTGAATACATTATTTAACTGTATTGCTCTTCTTGGGGGACTGATGGATGACACCGATGATGACTACAACAGGTTTTTCGGCGCAGCTGGCAAAGTTGCTGATACTGTTTTCTGGGCTATTGCTGAGTGGAGGTTGAAATCGCCTAGGGAGAAAATATGTTGGAGCTACCCAGGGAGATCTCCATGGTTCCATGACACAGTTCTACAGTACTGGGATGACTTGGAATGGATCAAGAACTTCCGAATGACTAGACAGACTTTGTTCGAGATTTCAGAAACACTACGGCCGTTCCTAATGAGAAAGGACACGGTTATGCGTTCTGCTGTGCCAGTTGAGGAGAGAGTTGCAATCGGTATTTACTTCCTGGCAAGCCGTTCCTGTTACCGTACTATTGCTTTGGTATTTCAAAAGGGTACTTCCACCGTTGCTAGCATCGTTGTTGAGGTTTGCTTGGCCATAGAGCACACAATGCTCAGGGAAGAAGTTCGTATATCAGACTTCAGCAAGGTATGTCTCTGTTTTCAATTGCACTTCTGTTACTGCTGTTACTTAAGTTAAACAACCATTGTTATTTGATAAGTTATACTTATATATTTCCTTCCTCCACTTCCCTGTCATGTTCCTTCAGTTCCTTAATTTGGAATCACAACTCCCCTTTTGTTATATTTATTGGTTATTATAACCTTGCTTATTTTTCTTTTCTTTTAGGTCCTTCCTCCCAATCCCTCTCCTCCTCCTTCTCCTTCTTCCCTCCCTGATATAGCTCTTCTTTACCACAACCTGCCCTACTTAATGAAGCTTTTCAACTAACACACAGTTGAACCCACAGGAAATGAGAGTAGGGTTGAGGGAGGGAAGGGTTGCCCAGCACAGGTTGGGGCCAATCAGGGATGGCTCGTTTGTCCGGATTTGGACCATAGGCTCGACTGCGGGCATGCATGTCTTACAGTTCTTCGCAAGCTATTAATGTCTACAGCCTTCTCACTTTACGTTTTCAGAAAAATTATTCACGAATAACTACTTTATTCTGCATAATATTCTAAAATACTTTCTTATCCGCTGAACTCAATATCCACTGCTAGCAGTGGTCAATTTAAATAAAGGAGAGTGGATGGAGGGATGGGTTTGCCCGCCCAGGCTATAGCCAATCGGGAAAACTCGGTTGGCTGGATTCGGACCATCGGCCCGATTGCTGTCATGTATGTCTTGCATTTCTTTGCATGCGATTACTGTTTTCAGCCTTCCCCCTTTGCGTTTTCAGAGAAATTAAGCATGAAAAACTACTTTATTTTGCATAGAAACCTACATTACTTTCTTATCCGCTGCACTCAATATCCACTGCTTGGAGTGCTCTTTCTAAAAAAATGGAGGTTGAGGGGGGAGGGGTGGCCCCCTACACGTTTCCAGACAAATTAGGCATTGATAAGTTGTTTGTTTGCAATTACAATAAAAAGTGCTTTATTATGCGCTGAACTCAATATCCGCTGCCTGCCTTCTTGCTTTGCAGATGACAGCAACGACTTCAAAACTGGGGTTCCCCCATTGTTTGGGGGCAATTGATGGGACCCACATCGCGATTACAGCCCCTAAACTGCAGGGGCAGGCTTATTTTAACAGGAAGTCCTTCCACTCTGTTCTGCTGCAGGCCGCATGTGATGGCGATGGCGTTTTCTTCTCAATGCTTGCCGGCCACTCAGGAGTTAATCATGATGCTCATGTCTTCAGGTCCTCAAAACTGTTTCGCAGAATGGAGGACGGAACACTTATTCCAGGTAACCCAATGTTTAACTATGCTGGAGTTTCCATCCCTCCACTAATACTGGGTGACGGCGCCTACCCTCTATGCAAGTGGCTAATGAAGCCTTACGCTGTCCCCAGAAATGATATGGAGAAGCACTACAACAAGGTTTTTAACAGGACCAGGAATATTGTTGAAAGGGCCTTTGGTAGGCTAAAGGCCAGGTTCAGAAGACTTTCTGTTAGAATGGAGGCGCGGATAGAAAATGTGAACTCCATTATAGCATCGGCTGTTGTGATGCACAACATTTGCGAACGGAAGAAGCACTGTATTCCTGATGATGACACCAACCTGTCCATCAATGAAGAACAACAAGGATGTTGCAGTATAGATGCTACCAGCGTGCGTGCTCATCCAGAAAGAATGGATGCAGAAGAAGTTAGGAAAGCACTGGCGGAGTATCTTTATACTCATGTGAAGTAGCTGCTCTTCACACCATCTTATTCTACCTTTGCAAACCCTTCCATCCCCAGTATAGTTAACACTCAGTTTTACTGTATCGTTTCCTATAGAGATAAAAAATGTTGCCTCCTCCCCTTAGTATTAATAGGTGTTCCTCAGATATTGATTGTCCACTGTAATAAAAGGCATTGTTAAATAAACTTTGTGTATTACTTGCGTGTTAACCAAGTGGTTCACATACCATCCATTCTTGCAGAAATAATCCTTTACAAGGTAAATCACAGAATTAGTAAGTGCTGGAACCAGCAAAATCGAGTGATGTACTCAAAACATGCGACACACTCCAGAGAGTTCACGGCATTTGTGTTCTCTGACACAATTTTGAAAAGAAAGGTAACAACAAGGGAGTGAGGAGACAGTGCGGGAGGGAGAGTGACTCCCAAACATAACACAACCATACATGGTTCACCTTTTGTGGACACCGGGATTTAGAAATCCTAAAATAAAAGTTACAAACAACATGGAATACTGTGGAAGAGCCTACAATGAACAATACATGTAGGAACATACACTACGGTCACTGTGTGTGATAGATAGTACATAACAGAGGAACAAACTACTGTGCAACTGTTAAGCACATAATGTTCTCCAGATCAGGAACACACAACACTGAGTGTGTGGCGTGTTTTAACCACCCACCTGTTTTTTAACCAAGGAGAAATCAGGGATCTTGGGTATTGTTGGGGAGACTGGGTCAAAGTGAAATTGCATTCCAGTAAGCATGTTACATTCAACAACATCCCTTTTCTCTCCTTAGGCAGTACAACTTCCAAGTCATCCATGATAATTATGTTACTTTTCCCAAACAGCTTGCATAGATACTTCAATGCCAGCAAAATAACCAACCACAAAACGATCAGTGCTTTCGTTTGGCTTTAAAAAGCTTCTGGCACTTATCCCCCCCCCAAAAAAATTCAATAAAAAAGGGAACGGCGATAGAAAAATGTTACTCCATTCCAAAGACACCTGATACAAAGGATGAGGATGGGTGCAGATGAGAACCGGAAGAGAGGTTAGTGGATGTGTTTCAGGGCTGTTACCTTCTTCACAATCATTAATCAAATAAACCATGTATAAACCTATATTTGCACAAGAAAAGGTAACATTTCAAGGAGCAATTTGTTAGAAACGTTTTAAGAAGCTAATATCGATATACCCATTGGGTAATGGTTATGAACAAATATTTCATAAGGTCGTTCCTTGTGTGACTACGGCCTAACATAACAAAGGACTTCAACAAAGTAGCCAATGCTGGCAGATGCCCATGGTAACAAAGTGCACCCATTAAGGTCTTTCTGGGTCTCATTACCATGTTTTATTATGTTAAAATGACACCTTGGTGTTACTGGGAACAGGAAATGCCAACAAAATAACCTGCCCCCAAACGAGCAGTGCTTTCTGTTGGCTTTAACAAGCTTCTGGCACTTATTCCCCCCCCCTCCAAAATTCATTAAAAAAAGGGAACGGAGATAGGAAACAGGAACTCTATTCCAAAGTCTAAAGGCTGATGCACCTTATACAAAGGACGAGGATGTGTGCAGATGAGAACAGGAAGAGAGGTTAATGGATGTGTTTCAGAGAAGCAACTGTTTCTTTATATAAGGGATGCTACATTCTTCACAATCATTGATCAAATAAACCATGTATAAATCTATGTTTGCACAACAACAGGTAACATTTCAAGGAGCAAATTGTAACAGATGTTTTAAGAAGCTAATATCAATATATCCATTGGCATATAGTGATGACCAAATATTTTATAAGGTGGTTACTTGTGTGGCTACGGACTAACAGAAAAAAGGACTTCATCAAAGTAGCCAATGCTGGCAGTTGCCCATGGTAACAAAGTGCACCCATTGAGGTCTTTCTGGGTCTGGTTACCATGTTTTATTATGTTAAAATGACACCTTGGTGTTACTGGGAACAGGAAGAGAGAGCATTGACTGCGGGACAGGGAGGGTAGCTGCTTTTTAACACAAAAAGAAATGGAGGAAGAAGAAGACTTCGAGTCAACTCAGGGGACCGTCGCACATAGGAAAGGGAAAAGAGGGGTTATTTGGGGAAATGCTGAAACATCAGCTTTAATTAAGGTATGGGGTGAGGCGGAGATTAAGTATGCACTGTCCTCCCTAAAGAGAAACTATGAGATTTTCGAAGTAATCTCCAAAGAACTTTCGAAACTTGGGTTCAATCGAACTGCAGAGGAATGTAGATCGAAGACTAAATGCTTGAGGAAATTTTACAAACAGGCAGTGCTGCACAACAATACATCTGGATCTGGCAGATCGAAATTCCTATGGTTCGATGAGATGTCGCAAATATTCAGGACTGATACCTCTATTCACCCTCTCCGTTTGACCGAGAGCGAGTCTCCCGAGGAGTCAGGTAAGGAAAATTGAACACCTCTCGGGTATATTTATGCGCTTGTTCATGTTCATCATTAGGCAAACATATGTGCTGGATTTTAAAATTCAGCTATTGGCGATACTAACAAACCAAAACCAGTAAACACCATTGCCTATCCTGCCTATGTAAGAAAAGGAATGCATCTCTGTCCCAGAAGCTTGTACCTAAATGATTATGTTTCTAGGGGTATATTACTGAAATCATCATAACTGTGCTGTTTAGATGTCTACATCTAAAATACATTCTCAGCAAGGCCTGTTAGTAATGTTTGGCGTTTGCTTCTTTTCCTGTAACACACTTTAGCTTATTAAATTGAGGACACTCATGGGGGGCTACGAATGATCTCCACAATCAATAGCTGTTTCCTGCGTTCCATACACTTTTACCTCTACTTATTTTCTCCTTGTCTCGCTTGTATTATGTACCTAGTGCAAGATTCCGTGACTGTTGAGAACGAGGAGATGGTTACCATTAATCTATATGAAGCAAACGAGGCGACGTATTCGTCTGGTGCTCCATCGGAAGGATCAATAGTTGGTATGTTTGCCTTCATTGAATGCCTTTCTGTAAAGATTAGTTGACCTACTTTAGACTTCTATTTCTTTACTGTATGATTACTGGCTGAACTGTACTAGTTTACTTATTGTTGATTATAAACTACTCTGCAATTCTGATATTAGTACTGAACATTGTTTTACTTTTACCCAAAAACAAAAAAAAATACTTCGAAATATATCTAGGGTAACAGTGAAACATAATAATTCTTACAGAGAATTTCAGCACAGATGGAGCCGAGGCATCAACATCGGCTGATTCCCCAAAAGTATTTACTTCTGGTTCAAGGATCAGTGGTAAGAAAGAACTTATTTAATGATTATTTCAAATTTAATAGTTCTACATCAAAAGGGACCTTTTCACAGTTACCAGATTGAAAAATGGTAAAGCGAGTAATGCGGTTGACCAGCCATTATAGAGTGACTGAAAGTCTGAGTTTTTTGTTGCCATGGAAAAACCGATTATTCATTTATGTTTTCCAACTAAAGAATTTATTTGTTTTGTTTACTTATATCACTATATATTAGATGGTGTTTCTCTGTGTAACAGAGCAGTCTACCTTAAAACCTTTATTTACTGTTCCTATGGATAAGTCTTTGGGGTAAAATGATGTATTGTAATGCATTCATCTTGCTTAAAGTGCTGTAGTCGATCACATTACTTATATAGGATACATAACCTTTCCCTCAAATAACAAAGGTATTGGTTCTGTATTTCGCTTTGAGAGCTCCAGCAAGGAGCTTAAAAATATAAAGCTTACGTAACACTGGTAATTAAAGTTTTGAGTACCCTCGCTGTAACACATTGGTCACAATCAGTGTTTCCAATACCTAATACTAAAGCACATTTTCTTCATGAGTTTCATTGCTTAACATCACAGTTGCTTTGTTACCAATTGTAAGGAACTCTGATAATGTTATAGCGTTGGAAAAGTTTTTTGAACTAACAATGTCAACTGTTTCTCTTTCCTGTTGTCTCTTTTTCCACCTAAGTTTGTAAACTCCTTATTTGTATTTTATAACAGGAACCCGAGAAACTTGCAACTATGAGGCAACACTTGACCCAGCTACTAGGCTTGCACTCATCCGGAAGAGGAAACAAAGGGCATCTGCAGCAGCCAAGTTGGACAACACACTATGCAGTTTTGTTGAATGGGCAAAGGACAGCAATGGACGCAATGAGCAGAGGGTGGAATCAAGGGACATAGAGCAGAAGAGGTTCCATGATGAAGTCATTAGTACCATGAAACTTGCGTCCACCACACTTGTTAGGCTGACTGACTACATAACAGGCAACAATATTGGCTCCCCAGAGAAAGGTAAAAAATGTTGCAGAGAGACCACATATGACAGACCAATAGTGGGTGAAAGTCCCTCTGTGGATTGCACTCTGAAGCATAATTTAAATAATAACTTAAGGAAAAACTATAACTCAAAAAAACAACTTGAAAAACAGTTTCATAAAGGGCTTGATTCAGAATCATCTGATGAATCTGAAACAGATATCGAGTCTCTATTGGGAGAGGAGACTCATTCTGTAGCTGAGAATACCAGGGAGTCCGATACCCAAGGGAAATCGGTCCCCACCGAAAACGGTACAAGTGTTAAACCATGTAAAAAAACAAGTACACCTACTTCTGCTTGTCAGAAAACATTAACCAATAATCTTGGGGAGAATAACAGTAGCCCATATCTGATTGTTAAGGATGAGCTTGCAAACACTCCACTTACACCACAGAGAGGCCTTGGTAAAAGACTTAGGAAAAAAAAACAGGTGTTCTCTCCTTAGTTGTCGCATATGGCAGTTGTAACAGCAGAACATAACATGTCTGTACAGTAGCATTTGTAGATCACCATTTGTCGCCAAGCAACATGGAACATACTGTGTATGCCGCTTATTCATTACTGCATTCTACTAGATTTACTATGAAACGTTTATTACACTTCAATTAAAACCAAATAAATGATTGTACTTTGAGATTTAAAGCAACCCTTGACTCTTCAATAAGAATGTATCTGATAAAGAAAGTTGATTGCTAAGAAAAAATAAAACATATTTGATACAGCCAGGGAGATGCAGTCACTGAACGGGTACGAGTCCTCACTGGAATTACACATATTTGTACCACTAGATTAGAAGTGGACAGCAGGTAATTTATTGTGCCCAACCCCTGTGTTGGTGGGTGGAATTCACTTTAATATTTACGAAATTTTAAATAACTTCTCAAAGTTAACTCATGGCTTCATAAGAATGTTCAACAACTGACATGTAATAATGCATTATTTAGCAAATATGGTTCTTACAGAGGACAGAGTTGGTCATGAGAAACCAAATCTTTATAGTTATGGTTAACAACAGCAGGAGAAGAGGCACAGGAAGAAACAGAAAAGGCATCCTTGGTTAAAGTGACTCATGTAACACCACAAATTATGTATTGAAAATGTTTTATTTAAAAGGAGTGCTTCTTTTTTGTTTCATATACAGAACATTTTTCTTTTACAACATTATTAAAAAATTATTCACTGTTTCCAAAGTAACACGGGGTGAAAATTAGTTACATCAATTACTTGCAAACATGGGTGCTGAGAGAATAAATCAGAGGTGGCTGAAAAATTGGAGTATTATAATTTCAAAGGACAACTGGGACAGAGTGCTGCACCTGAAAATTACTATGGGGGAAGGTACTTTTAAATTTAGTTTCAAGTACTACATCCATTAGTAGATTCCTGAAACAAATTTCTCAGTAGGGCTGCATAAGAAAGAGGTGTGAAAGAAGACAGCCCGAAAAGCAATCACTGCCATGCAATGTTACTACAAGGATTACTTAATTGACACAGAAGAAATAACATGCAGATTACTGAAGACAATACTGTTGTAAGGGGTTGGCATTTGTACTACCAAATGCAAGACAAAAGTGGGGTAAGGAAAATTAGGAGTATATAGGGTGATTTGGTAGAAGGGCTTCAGCTGAAATGTACCTAGGAACAAGGGATTTTTCCCTTTAGTATCAGATGCCACATCCATCAATAGAGTTATGCAACATCTTGCTCGGAATGATTGCCAAATTTTGTTTTTAATAAAGGCACTGCAATGCAGGTGAAGATACCAAACCCATGAACTCATTCACTGCCATGCAGTTTGAGTATCAACATTACAGAGGACGTTTTGACAACAGGGTTGCAAGTGCCCGTCTCATGGGAAAAAAAAGGGACTCTATTCTTTGAGTATCACTCACAGTATTCTAATAAACAGAAACATAGGGGAAATCTCATGCCCATTTCATGCAGGGGAAAGGAGGACAGGCAGAAAGGCAGTCAGTGACATGCAACATAACAACAGGGTTTATTTTTCAACAGGCTAAATAAAGAACATGCTGATTATTATAGACAGAACTTATAGCAGGGTTTAGCTCTTTTTAAACAAATTAAAGACAGAAGTAGAAGTAGGATAATTAGGGCAAGATAGTGTAAATTAATAGAAGGGCTTCAGCAGAAATGTACCTTGGAGGAAGGGGTTTTTCCCTTTCGTAGAACGTGCCACATCCATCATTAGAGGTATGAAACAACTTAATCAGAAAGGTTGCCAAACTGTTTAAAAAAAAACCTGTCATCCAGGTGAAGAGACCAAACCCATGAAATAATTCACTGTCATGCATTTCGAGAATCAAGAATACAGGAACTGCTTTGACAGTCGGGCGGCAGGTTCCCTTTTCATGGGAGAGAGGGACTCTCTACTTTGATTTTCACGCTCTAGATCCCAATAAACATAAATATAGGGGAAATCAAATGCCCGTTTCATGCTGGGGAAAGTAGCTGAGCCAGAAAAGCAGTCAATGACATGCCACAAAACTACAGGGATTTTTTTTTAAAGCCATTAGATAGAACATGCAGAGACCAAACTCCATAGGACACAGTTTTAAGATGTGAAATGTAAGCAGACTGGATTACTCCTCCCCCCATTTGCTAAATTAAGCAGTTGTCCAGGTTTAGATCCATTCAGGACAGCTACAGAATATCAATGTAACATAATTCGAATATGGGAGTCTCAATTGGGGTATTGTCTGGGCGAGTATGGGTTATTTCATAGAAGGGCTTCAGCTGAAATGTACCTGGGAGCAATAAGAGGACAGCCACATAGACCTTCACCAGCATGCAATGGGTTAAACGTCAGCCGTAACAGTTCAAAGGCTTAAGCTGCAATTGGGGCAAGAGAATTTTAAATGCACCCAGGAGTAAAGAAGATTGCTTCAAATACATGCACTGTCATGCAATATAAGTACAGAACCAGTTATGGAGGCAGGGGAAAGATAATGCAAATTAAAATAGACAGAATTACAAAGGGGTAATTACTAAAGAGGCAGGGAGCAGAACATAAAACCATTAATATGTACGTGTTAAATGGCCAAGTATGTATCAAAGAAAACACTGCTATGAAATTAAATATGTTGTAACATGTTACATATCACAAACGGGAAAGAGAGGCAGCTGCCTAGTTAATCGAGGAAGAGGTGTTAACGCCGTGTGCGCCGCCTCCCTCGCGGTGCTCGTATTTGACGTACGGCTTCCTCTACAGAAGACACTGGGAAATGAAGCAGAAGCACTAAGTAATGTTACACTAAAGATTCCCATTCACAACTATTCAACTGCATGTATCAGTACTATACAATTGAAACAAAAGCAGCAGTAAACAGTAGAAACTGGGAATAATGAATAATTAAATATGATCTACATTGAAACTATTAACTATCATCAAATCAAAGATTCATTAATATCAAAGAGAGTGCTCCTATAGGGTAGTCGTTTAACTGATGGAACGATGGGTACAATCCACAAATTGAAAGATACCGCCCCGTATGTATTAAACAGTGCAAGTTATTTTGGCACATGTTCAAATAACTGTTAAACTCACATCTCTCGCAAAACTCTTGAATGATTCCCAAAATTTG
>JAHTLZ010002029.1:0-18957 GCA_023846285.1 Phrynocephalus versicolor
AATTGAGGGCTGGGAGAGTAAGAACAGACAAAAGAAAATATTTTTTTTACCCAGCGCGTTGTTAGTCTATGGAACTCCCTGCCACAGGAGGTGGTGATGGCACCTGGCCTGGATGCTTTCAAAAGGGGATTGGACAGATTCCTGGAGGAAAAGTCCATCACAGGTGACAAACCATGATGGAGATGTGTCATCTCCAGGCTTAAAACCGGGGTACTTCAAGGGCCAGATGCAGGGGTGTGGTATCAGGAGACATATCTAGTCTCATGCGCTCCCAAACGCATCTGGTGGGGCCACTGTGAGATACAGGAAGCTGGACTAGATGGGCCTTTGGCCTGATCCAGCAGGGCTCTTCTTATGTTCTTATGTACTGGCCAACTAGAAGGGAAGGACCTCTTGAATGAAGGAAGGACCCCCTTGTCTCTGGTGCAGCCACTTTGGAGACCGTACGGAGTGGCCCCGGACAAGAGAAGGCAGCTGCCCAAGAAGAATTTGGAGCTGCAGTTCTATTTTAGTTTTGGTTTTCTACAGAAAGGGGAACCGATTAGTCATTAATACGTGGAAAGGTGAAACAGAGTACATCATAGGAGAACGACCTGAAGATGGAATTTGTCTCTTTTAGCTTTGGAACTCTGAAGGTTTTAAGAAAAGCCTGAAAACAGGTTAGGTTCAAAACGGCGGTGCCAGGGATAAACACGGCATCTCCGCCTGCAGCTGCAGCTAGGTTTTTCTCCTGCCAAACCTGTCCCGAGATCTAATCATCTGGATCAAACGTCCCCAGTAAGACATGGTTCCTGGCACTTCTTCTGAGGCATCCCATTTTACTGCAAATTACTCCCCCCATTTTACTGCAAATAAAGGCAAGAGCACCGTGAGGAGGAGTCTTTCCCCTCAAGCTGAATTCAGCGTTCTTCGGAGACTGAAGGAGAACCAGAACTCAGCAAGCAGAGGGTATAACCTACACGGATGGCCAGGCAAGAGGGTCCTTTTGCCTGGGGTGCCGTGGGCGTTCCTGTGAGGCAGAGGCTGGAGCCCCCGTCTGTCTGCAAAGGGGAAGGAGGTCACTCCCAGGACCTGGGCTTGCCTGGCATTTAGGATATTCTAAAAGGGGAGTGAGGGGGACGATTCATACCACTTTTGTTTTCTCCTTCTGATTAGTCATTAAAATTGTTCCAGTTTCTCTGACTTCCCTCTTGTCAGGTTGGGGGAGGCTAGAATAAAACCACCAGCAGCTATTCTGGTGTAATATGTTCAGCATTCAGCACCAGGTGCTGCCCCCCCCCAACCCTGCAAATGCACACACACACACACTCCTTTGTATTCTATTTGTCTGAAAGCTGTATTGGTAGCCCTTTTAAAACATTTCCTGGGTGGGTTGACAGGGAATAAGATGAAAGCTTGGGTAAAGTTTGCTCTGTCGAAAGCAAAGGGGCAGCCACCTTGCTGGGATCTGCTCGCACAATTCGCCGATACATCACGTAGTCCTTCTAGATTACAAGACCTCCAAGGTCCCTTCCAACCCTATGATTATGTCACCACTTTGATGATACGTGAAGACCCGCCGCCACCAAGAAACAGTTTTCGAGGCTTCCACATGCCTCAGGGAATCTTCAGGAAGGATCCACAAGGCAGACAGCCCACAGCTGTCTAGTTGGGCGTGAGTAAACCCAACGCTGTGCCCGCGGCCAGAATATTAAGCACCCTGATAGCCCCTCCTTTTCCTCTCCAGCTTGGAGGACCCCCAGAAACAGTGAAGAGCTGTTTCTGTGATTCTATGAATATATTTTGAAAATGCATTCTAAACCCTGTGAAAATAGACACATCTTTGCCTGCAGCCAAGAAGGGGCAATGCTGGTGCCTGAGAGGTCTCTCTGGGAAGAGATTTACTACTGGAAGCTCTCTCTCGCTCTCTCGCTCTCATCTCCAACCTGGATAAGAGCTTCCTCGTTGCAGGGGTTTCTCAAGGAAAGTATTCAGGGGGAATTTGAGAGAAGTGATACCTTCGAGGTCACCACACAACTGCCAGCCTCCATGTGGGGAGGTAACAACAGCCCAAGGCAAGAGGACTCTCAAGAACCACCTGTGCCTTGCAGGAATGAGGACAACCGTTCCTAGCCTTGGGTCCCCAGATGTTCTTGGACTACAATTCCCACAGCTCCCAGCCAGCACAGCCAGTGGCGAAGGCTTCTGGGTGTTTTAGTCCAAGAACCAGGGAGGAGGAGGGTTTTTTTTTTTTTTGCAGGAAGCAGAGAAAAACTTTGTGTACACCGATGACAGGGATAATCTCAATCAGGAAGAGGGCATTTCACAAATACAGGAGACAGATACTTGGAAGAACGTCACAGCCAGAAAGGGAAGAAGATGATGCTATTAATATGTCCTTACATTATATATTGCAACATCTTGAATCTCCAAAATCTTATGCAAGGGTTCTTTTTGTTGATTTTAGTTCTGCATTTAACACTATTATTCCGGATATCCTTATGACTAAATTAAAACAGCTGTCTGTACCTGATTACACTTGTAAATAGAGATGGGCACGACTTAGCGGTATTTTCGTTTTCATTTTCGTTTTTCGTTTCCGTTACGTAACGAAACGAAAAACGAAAAACGGCTCAGAACTGGAACGAAAACGGAAACGAAACGACTAATTTCGAGCCAATTTTCGTTTTTCGTTACTGGAAAAACACATAATGGAGCTAAATGGGAAGAAACGAAAAAAATTTCGTTTTCGTTTTCATTTTTTCGTTTTCGTTATGTAACGAAACGAAAACGAAATTTTTTGAAATTAGCTCACGAAAACGGAAACGAGCCGAAACGGACCCCTAGCCGAAAACGAAAACGAAAACGAACAATTTTTCTGAGTCGTGCCCATCTCTACTTGTAAATGGATTGTAAGCTTCCTAACAGACAGAAAGCAGCAGGTGAAGTTAGGTAAAATTATATCAGATATTAGCAAGGTTAGCATAGGAGCCCCTCAGGGCTGTGTGCTTTCTCCATTTCTTTTTTCCTTATATACTAATGATTGTACCTCAAAGGATTCCTCTGTTAAAATAGTAAAGTTTGCAGATGACACTACAGTGATTGGCCTCATTCAAGACAATGATGAATCTGCCTATAGGCGAGAGATTGAACAACTAGTTTTGTGGTGTACTCAAAATAATCTCGAATTAAACACATGCAAAACTGTTGAAATGGTGGTGGATTTTAGGAGAACTCGTTCTATAGCCACCTGTTATGGTACCAAATACCTTAGTGTCAATAGTGGAGTCCTTTAAATTTTTAGGTACTATTATATCTCAAGATTTAAAATGGTCATCTAATATTGAAAGTATTATTAAGAAAGCACAACAAAGAATGTTTTTTCTGCGTCAACTTAGGAAGTTCAGACTGCCAAAAGAACTGTTGATTCAATTCGATAGAGGTGCTATTGAATCTATTATCTGTTCCTCTATAACTGTCTGGTTTAGTTCTGCGACTAAGCATGACAGATATAGACTTCAAAGGATAATTGGAACTGCAGAAAATATTATTGCTACTAATCTATTGTGGAATTGTATACCACACGAGCTAAAAAGAGGGCGATGAAAATATACACAGATTCCACACATCCTGGACATAATCTGTTTCAATTGTTACCCTCAGGGCACCGTTTTAGGGCATTGCACACAAGGACAACTAGATATAAAAATAGTTTCTTTCCAAGTGCTATCAAACTGTTGAATAATTAATTTTTACTTCCCTTCTTCCTTTTAAATAATGGGTTATATTGTATTGTTGTACTGTGTTTTTATTGTTGACTATCTGATTCTTATATTTCCTTTTATATCGAGAGCATATTTTACCAAAACAAATTCTGGGTGTGTCCAACCACACTTGGCTAATAAAAGTATTCTATCCTATCCTATCCTATCCTATCCTATTCTATTCTATTCTATTCTATTCTATTCTATTCTATTCTATTCTAACTAGGAAACAGACAGAGAAATTGTAACTGTACAATAGGTTCCAAGCTCCCTCCCTTATCAACCAGGAAGAGGAACTGCAACAAGAGCAGTGAGGTCTTATATTGAGTTGTTGCAAGAAAATTGTTCAGACTGATTACAAACAGCGTCATAATGTAGTTGCTCAAATGGTCCACTGGAATTTGTGTCACAACCACTATCATCTGCCCATAGCAAAGAACTGGTGGGATCATAAGCCTGAAAAAGTGTTTGAAAATGAGCATGAAAAATTACTTTGGGACTTCCAAATCGGCACACTGGGTGCGGTGCCTAAAGAGCTAAGCAAGTATTTAGAAGAAATTGGAGTTCACAAAGTCACCATCAGTCAGATGCAGGAAGCCACCTTACTGGGATCTGCTCACATAATTCGCTGATACATCACGTAGACCTAAACGCTTGGGAAGCGTTTAACTAGTGATTGGTAATACAAAATCCAGCGGAGTAATCTTGTCTGCTGGATGATGATGATGATGATGATGATGATAAACTACTACTACTAGTTTATCAACCTTAACCTTTTAAGGTTACTACTGCTGCTGCTGCTGCTGCTGCTGCTGCTGCTACTGCTACTACTACTACTACTATGGTTCCCAGAATCCTCACCACCATATCATTGAGGGATTCAAGAGCTTGAAGTCTGAAAAAAGGGAACCATTCCAAGATTTGGAACACATCCTGCTGTTAAGGCTGCTCTACCCAAGAGAGCAAAACTTATATTGTGTTTATATATTGATATACTGTATTTACATAATGCTCATAAGACCGCACACAGTATCCAGGTACCTGTAGGTGGACCCACCCATTAGACCCAACCCAGAACTTGGCAGGAAGACAGACATTAATGTGGGCCACTGGGAATTAATACATTATCCCAAGAAATTGCTGAGTTTTCCCAGATGCTTGACAAGGAAGGGTTTTTTTTTTTTTTTTTTTTGTGCACGAGTCATGGAGAAGATCGCTATCCCTCTCCTTGTAAAGTAGAAAGTGATGCATACTTTGATCAGGTCAGGTGCTCTGATGAACAGCCTCTTCCCCACCCCCCAAATAAATCCTTTCTAAAGAGACCAGAAATGTGAGGACAAAGGGCTCCTTGTGTTCCCTGATTCATTTCATTTCATTTCATTTCATTATTGATAGCCACATCATCCTTGGTGTAGTTATCTGATGTCACTATTATTATTAATTTGAGAAAAGTGCAGACACCATAATGTGATTGCAGCGTCTTCATATTTTGCTGATTAACAACTGAATATTTTAAGAGTGAAGACATAGCTTTGTTGTTCATCTTACATTCCCAAGAACTTTGTGGCTTTGAATATACTCACCAGCAATGAACATCTAAACGAGAGGCCATTTGAACAAAGGACAGTGAAGGTCCCTGGCTGGACGAGAACATCTGGCAGACCTTAAGGTCTTGCTCTTGTTCTGAATCTCAGCAGCTTCAGAGTTGTGAGAGGCTCTCCTGTAAAACTTAAATGGCATTTCCTTTTCAGACCAGGCAGTTTCACAACTTCCCCCAGGGCAGCCCAGCCTGCTTTTGTTTAGTGGTTAGGAGATGCCTTTGGGATCCATTGGCAGATTGGTTGTGCAAACCAAGGCGCTTGGGAAGAAGACACGGACCTCTAGAGAGACAAGGCTTCAACACCTTCTAACTGCTCTCTTTAGCTCTCTATAAAAAGAATCACAGAAGCATGAATTCCAGGCAAAATCCAAAGAAACGAAGCGAAACGAAGCGAAAGACAAAAGCATGTGGCACCTCAAAGACTAACTACCCTATTTTAATACTGTAATAGGTTCTGTCTGGAGTTCTTGCCCAGACCAGCATGGCTCCCCCTTCCTAAACATAGGTCCTAAGCTCTCCATCTAATAGGTACTCGCTGGCGTGAAGAGCCGACTGGCCCACAAGCTGTGGGCACATCTGCCCCACTGTGTTTTTTTCCATTCCCCAGTCCACTTGCCCCGGTCAAAAATGACAGCGGGCAGGATCTCAGCGGATTGGAACCTGCCTCTGGGATCCTCTGTTTTACGGGCAGCTCCTCTTTCAAGGTTCCTCATGGAAGGGGAGATCTCCGATCCACCCTGTATGTCAGAATCGACTGGAATTTGTACACAGTGTCCACCACACACGAGGGGGGCATCCGCCAATGCCTTGTGCGAATGTAATGCTCTTTTGGGCTGGATGGAGAGAAGCAGGCAGTTTTCTTGTGCGATGTGACCAGGAGTCAGGAGCTGAGGGAGGTGCTGAGCCATATAGGTGCAAACTTTCTTTCATTCAAAACATCCCCCATAGGAAAGGTCAGCAAGACGTTCTCTTAGGAGACCCTGCCAGAGCCTGGAACCTCCCAGGTGCATTCTGTGGCTCAACCCTGAATCTACCACTGCCACCGCCACCACTACCACTGGTGGTGGGATCCTAGGAGCTGTCTTCCAGTATATGGGAGAAGATCTACAAACAAAGCTAAATGCTGCAGGGCCCCTAATCCTGGAGGGGCACAATTTTAGTCCACATAAAAAATGAATGAATGAATGGTGGTGATCTCTCATGGAACACTGCCACTGGAGAAGAGAACTGTGGTTACACAGATCTTGCTGCTGGTTGCAAAGGAGCCCTGTACCAGTTCAGCCCAGCTGTACCACTGCCTGCGTGTTTGTAGGCTTCCAGCTGGGGGGAGGTGCTTTGAAGAGAACCCTTGGTTCAAAATTGGCCAAAGGCCTGATTCAGCAGAAGGCATAAGAACATAAGAACATAAGAACATAGGCATCCTTTCCGACTCCTTGCAAGTGTCCATTTATTGCACCGTGATAACCGTTTGATCCCGCTTGAACTGCCATTGGGTCTGCTCACCAAAACCCCAGGGAGAGGCTTCAGAGTTCATAAGAATATAAGAAGAGCCCTGCTGGATCAGGCCAAAGGCCCATCTAGTCCAGCTTCCTGTATCTCACAGTGGCCCCACCAGATGCCTCTGGGAGCACACGAGACTAGATCTCTGTCCCCTGATACCACTCCCCCCTGCATCTGGTCCTTAAAGGACCCTGGTTGTTCCCCAATAGGGAGGACCTGGTGAACTCCTCTGAGGTACATCACAAAACCCCCTTATAATCCCCTCCCCACCTCCCCCCCCCCCCCAAAAAAAAATCAATTGCCAGGATTCCTCAGGATGCAGGGACGTTCCCCATGCAGGGCACATGGGGTGTTCTCCCTCTGCACTCATCCATGGACACATACTCCAAGCCATGCTTGGGTCACTTATTTTATCCTGTTCTGTCCTCAAAATCCTCACGATTTTATGGGGGTAATGCTTCCCCCATCCCCTGAGCAAACTCTTGTCCTTAACGAGTGGGTGGGGAGGAGTTGAATCATTTTCTTTCTTTCTTTCTTTAATTCTTTCTTTCTTCCTTCCTTCCTTCCTTCCTCCTCCTCCTCCTTTTGGACCGAATCACTCCAGGCGGTGCAAGCCAGGCAGGTGCTCCTTTCTGGAGGGTGCCTGTTGTGCTCATTCATCCTAACGTATGCTGGTTTTATGTTCTCCGTTCTTCCTCTTGCACTGTTTCTTAGCGTGGCAGCTTCTTCTCTCTTAATAAAAACCTGTGGTCCCGCTATATCTGCTGTTTCATTTTTCTCCCTCCATGGCTAACCTGGAAGGCAGAATTAACTGAAGTCACTTCCTGGAGTGGATTCTGCATGCCAAGCCAATGACCAAGGAGCGGCCCCAGCGTGTTTAACTGTTAGGTTTGATTGGAAAGAAGAGGAGATAGTAGTCCCACATCACAGCTGGAAGGGGAGACCGCCTGATGGAGTAAGGGTTGTGGTGGTGGTGGCCGCAGAAGTCCTGTTCCCTTGTATGTGTGTGTGTGGTGGTGGTGGTGGTGGTTCCCATGCATTCCATGTAGGACTTCCAAAACGTACGCCTCCTCTTCGCTATTCATTCAGATGCATTTGCTGTGTTCATCATAAGTATTTCCTGTCTCTGCAAGTATGAAGTGATAGTACCACTCTATTCTGCTCTGGTCAGACCCCACCTGGAGTCCTGTGTCCAGTTCTGTGCGCCTCAGTTTAAAAGCATCCGGCTTCCGCTGACCATTTCCTGCCTCAACCCTGGACTGGACAAGATGACCTTTGACACCTCTTCCCAAAACTGAAGGCCATTGATTCTCTGACTTTGCTATGTGGCCATGTTGCACAAAACACTGACTTTTCTGCCCTTTTTGATTAGAGACTTTGTCCGGCATGACCTTTCTGGCGGCAAGGATTCCTGGAATTACCCCCACCCCCAAAGAGCAACACAGTGGCATATCCGAAGTGGGATTTACGAGTGAAGATGAAAAAGACAAAAATCTTGACTGCAGAAGAATGACATAACTTTTAATGACAACAATGAAAAAACTGAAATTGTCGAAGATTTCCCATTATCTCGGCTTGGCCATTAATCATCTGAAGACTGCAGCCATGAAATCCGAAGGAGACGGAGCCTCGGAAGGGCAGCAAGGAAGGGAGTTGCAAAGTGTCAGGAATGTGTCACTGGAGAGGGGAGATCATCCACATTCTTATCTCCTTTATTACCATGTGCGGCCATGAAAGTGGGACGGGGAAGAAAATGGATTTGTCTGGAAGATGGTGTTTTTATGGACACCACATTTGTTGCTATTATGGGCGATCAAATGTCGACCTCCAGAAGGTCCTGTGGTGGAGCTGCTCACAGACCGATCAGACCCCTAAGTGGATGCTGTTCTTAGTGTTATGTGCCGTCCATTTCCCCCGACTTCTGTGCTGACCCTGTGAATGAGTGACCTCCAAACGGTCCTGCCCACAACAGCCCTGCTCAGCTCTTCTGAACTCGAACCTGTGGCTCCTTTTAGGGACTCCGTTCTCTCCCATTGGGTCTTCCTCTTTTCCTGCCACCCAAGGGCTGGCTAGATTAAACCAAGGCTGAGCTGGAGGCCTCTGGAAGATGGAAGGACCCAACGGAGCCTGTCATCCTTGGGCGTGCCATTGGAAAAGACAAGAAGGCTAGGAAAAGTTGAGGATCGCATGCAGAAGAAGGCTGGGGATCAGATGGGAGGGCTTGATCAATGCAGCCACAGCCCTCCATTTCCTAGACCAGACCCACCGATCACACAGCAGGAGGACCTTTAGGAGGGAAGCAACTCAACCGCCCAGGTCAACAACCAGCCGCCGCAGTGGCCTCCCTCCTTCTCCCCATCTCCGTCCAATGAATGTGGCCTCAAAAGCCTTGTCCCTTGGTTGCCCGGCCCTGCTTCCCAGGGGCCTTTCTGCTCAGAAGGTGCTTGCTTACGTACTTCCTGAAGATTGTGTGCAGGCTTTCTGTTGCCTCCATACGTGATGGTGCAAAACCATGAGAAAAAGAATCAGAGGAGGCTCACCTTAGGAGGCTCTCCTAAGGAGGAGAGAGGTAGAGAGTGCCTGAGAGAGGAGGAGGGAGGAAACAGCAAGGGAAGGAGGGCCATTTCTTTGGGGGAATTGAAAAACAACTAGCCATCATTTTGGGAAGGAACACCTGCAGACAACAGTGTGTCTCTGTAGCTCCACAGGGAAGGCTCGGCCATTGCAACTGGCAAGACTGCCTAGACCCACAGTCCCCAGAGGTTCTTGGCCTACAATTCCCAGAAATCCCATCCAGCACAGCCAGCGGTGAAGGTGTGTGGGAACTGTAGTACAAGAACATCTGCCGGGATCCAAGGTTGGGAATCACTGATCGAGTCAGACAGGCGCGTTTTAGGAAGCTGCTCTCCTGTCCATCGATCCTTGTCCCTTGCTTTCTGCACCAGGTGGATTCCCAAAGAGCTTTGGGGGAAATGGGTTTTAGTTGGTCCTAAGAAAGATATGTCGGCCCAGCTGTTCCTTTGGTCTTTCCTTAAAAGACCACCCTTGGCTCGTCTAAGGGATGCAACTCTCAAACAATGCCTTGCAACTACAACTCCCATCCTTCCGGTTTGGCACCACCCCCATCGGGTTGGGGAAGGCCGTTGTTGTGTAGTTGTCACCTCTGAGCATTTTACAGCTTATACCTGAAATCGCACATAAATTAAACTATCTGTTTTCATTAATTAGCAGTTGCTACAGCAAGCAAATTATTTATTCAGAAATGGTGGCTTCTTCGTTCTTAACATTCAAAGGCAAATGTTCTTAACATTCAAAGAATCAATCCACCTATTGATTCCCGTGCTGCCTTTATCTTTTATTGCTCACGTTTGGGAGGGGATCGTAGTCAACAAAATCGGAACTAATGTGAAATAAAACCACCAAGCCCCTTAAATTTTAGTGCCAAGCCTTGCTGAAAAGCTGCCTGTGCAAAAAAAAAAAAAGGAAAAAGGAAAAAGGAAAAAAAGGAGGGGGAAGGAAGCGTGAGAAGGCCTTGTTCTGCTGTCTTTAAATTAATCAATCAATAAAATAGAAGGACCAGTTGAGATTTATTATTTAAATGGCCCTGCAGCCTCACCTCCTTTTTGTACACCTGTGTTTCTGAATCCGCCGCCTGAAAGAGGCTTCTAGTGAGGAATGCCAACATCTCGATAGCAAGAGGGTTTTACCCCGGGCATGAATAATGGATGCGAGGAAAAACTGCTAAAACAGAGAGTTACGAGGTGACTTAGAGCACAGTCCTCTGTGCCTCTGAACCTGGGCTCAGCTGCCTCCTTTGGCAAGCTGCAAGACGAAAGCCCGTGGCTGCCCCTGGACCAGCCGCTGCTTTATGCCTGGAGACTGAAAGGCAAGGGGACACACGGGGACGATGGAGGCTGCCCCACGTTGGCAGAGATATGGTGGGGGGAGGCAGGAAAAGAGAACAACTGTATGTTCAAGTCTGTCACGCCTGGGACAGGCTTCGCCTGCTTTTGTGTCATAGAATCATAGAGTTGGAAGACACCTCAAAGGCCGTGTGTCATTTGGTTTCGCCCCAAAACTGGTGCAGGTGTTGTAAATCTTTCCAGCCTTTCCACAAGGGTTCAGGTTGGCACTGGCAGTTCTGGAGGCTGGCCTTGCTGAAAGGCAGGGTTCTCTGCTCCTACAGTGCACGGAAGGGGGGTGTCTAGAATCACAGAATCCTAGAGTTGGAAGAGACCTCAGGGGCAGGGGGGCAGGTGGCCAGCGATGGGCGGTGGGGGGACGGACGGCGGTGACCAGCAGCAGGGGGGCAGCAGGCTGGCCAGCGCCCTCTCTCCATTTTGGCGCCCTAGGCAACTGCCTAGTTCGCCTTAATGGACGTGCCGGCCCTGCTCAGGGGCCATCTAGTCCAACCCTCTGCCATGCAGGAACCCCCATCGCAGGACTCCCGACAGATGGGCCATCCAGCCTCTGCTTAAAAACCTCCAAAGAAGGAGACTCCACCACCCTCCTTTGGGGCAGCATCCTCCACTGCCGAATAGCTCTAGCTGTCATGAAGTTCTTCCTAATGTTCAAATGGAATCTCTTTTCCTGTAGTTTGAAACCATTGCCCTGAGTCCTAGTCTCTGAAGCCATGGAAAACAAACCTATTCCCTCTTCAATATGACATCCTTTCAAATATTTAAACATAGCTATCATATCCCCTCTCAGTCTTCTTTTTGAAAGGCTAAACATTCCCAGTTCCCTACGCCGTTCCTCATAAGACATTTCCTCCAGATCCTCAACCATCCTGGTCGCCCTCCTCTGCACCCGCTCGAGCTTGTCAACATCCTTTTTAAACTGAGGTGCACAGAACTGGACACAGGACTCCAGGTGGGGTCTGACTAGAGCAGAATAGAGTGGGACTATCACTTCCCTTGATCTAGACACCATGGTTCCGTTGATGCAACCAAGAATCCCATTGGCTTTCCTGGCTGCCGCATCACACTGCTGACTCATGTTCCAGGTGCGAATCAGCAGCCTCCATGCTGTCTCTCTCTCTGTGTGTGTCTCTCTCCCCCCTCTCTCTCCCCCCTCTCTGTGTGTGTGTGTGTGTATGTGTGTGTGGTGCCACCTTCAGAACAAATAGACAGCATGGAATGCAGTCAAGAGCCCTTTTGCCAACATACTGAGACTGGGACAACCGGATCCTGATTAGGAAGATGGCACTCAGGGCTTGGCTGCTCCCTCATTGAAGCTGGGGTCATTGGACATTGAGTCAGATGGAGGGCAGGGAAGGAGGAACAGGATGGAATGCCTGGGCTGGGATCTGGGCGATGGAGTAGATTGGAGAGCACCACAAAATATGCAAGCAAGAGGGGAAGAACTGCGGACGGAAAGAAGATTGGGGGGGGAGGGGGGTTGGACTCATTTTTCACAAGCCTCTTTTTTTATTTTTTTATTTATTTATTTATTTATTTATTTATTTATTTATTTATTTGACTTATACACCGCACCATCTGGCATGAAAGCCACTCTGAGCGTTTTAAGTTGATGAGGTGAGGTCCAGGCGGAAATGCTTGAAAGACCAGGCACAGTGCAAAAGCCATGCCTCCTGAGGGTTTACCCTGGAGAACTGGGTAATTCAGAGATGGAACAATTCTTTTTTTTTTTAAATGTCCAACAACCAGCATGGGCAGTTAATTGCATTTCTTGATTCTGGGGAAGCCCTTCATGTGAGGGTTTCTGAGCAGCCATTTATTCAATTGAATTCATGTCCATACCCTGCTTTTCCTCAATCTGTTCAAAGTAGCCAAGCATAAGTGCAAAGCAAGGCGGATTTCAGTTCAGTTCCAGGAATGCACAAGAACAGCTATACGACCCCTCAGCACGAAAAGCAGAGGTGACTGTCACCAACTACTATTGCTCTGTGGCCGTGAGTTTTGCAGGTTAACGAGACCTCCTAGAAGGGCTCCTATTATTTCCCATAATGCTTGACGTGAAACAAGGATTTCCTTGGGATCATTTTTCTTTGTTCCCTGCTTCATCCACAGACCCTGCACATGGCTTGAAGGGGAGGTCACAGCACCCCCCCTCCCACCAACATATTTTGGGAGCGGAGTGTGCTTGTTGATAGCTGGGTAGACTTTGCCTTGTCCCCTATTTCTTCTGGCTACCCAATAATTTCTCTCCCACACCTTGACTTTTGGGGGGAAAGCAGCTATCCAATAGATATTTGGAAAGAAGGAAGGAAGGAAGGAAGGAAGGAATTCAAGAGCAAGACATGAGAAATAATAAGCTCTCTCCTTTTGTCACAATTAGTGGTCCCTCGGTAAAGCTCAGGTTCCCCACCAGCAAATGACAGCAAGCAGACAGAGAAGAAAAATTAACCAGGCTGTGAGTTTGAGTCTAGAACCAAGCTCCTCATTCGGTCACCTGTACACAGACCTCACCTATCGGACTTGGCCTTCTCTTCCAACATGCAGACAAACCTGACTTTTCCTCCGGGAGTCCCTTCACACGTACACAGGGTTCCCTCTTAGAAGGTGTGACTGACTGAAGGCTAGACGGAGGAGGTCCAGAAGGGCGATCTGGTGGGTGGCTCTTCTTCTGAGGTGCCTCCTGGGGCCCAATCCCTATCCTCCTCCTCCTCCTCCTCCTCCTCCGTGGCTCCTTGTCCAGCAATCACATCTGAACATTGACCACGTCTCACCACGGAGACCCCAGGTGGCCGAGCGGAGAGAGCAAAGAACCAAGGAGAGTTGAGTTCAAATTCCTGCTTGGTTGCAGACACTCGCCGGGGAAAGTGGTGGGCGTATGGAAACCACTCTTTAAATATCTCACTTTGAACGCTGTGCGGGGGTTGCCATAAGTTGGAGACCTCTCCATGTGGTTCATAAGAGGGAGAAACCAGACTCCTCCTCCTTCTCCTGAGTCCCGAATCCCTCCCTTGCTCCCAGGGGTTGAACCAACCTCAGGTTTGGGCCGCAAGCCCCCCACCCCCACCCCCCACTGGCCTTTGGGAAACACAACTTAAAAGATCCTGGAATTTGGAAGGAAACTGGCCACACTCACCCAGATCAGATTCTCACCCGCTTCCCCGCTTCCTTTCCCATCACAAAGTCCATTCAGTTCTCCAAAAGCAAATGTGTTTTATTTTCAAAGATAACACCTTTATTATTATTATGTGTTTTTATTATTACTGTTAGAGAATAATTTAGTATAATTATAATTATATTTTTCTTATGTCGAGATGAACAATTTCCCCCCCTTGGATCACAGAGCAAACAGTTTCGCTGTTTGTAAAATGTTAATGGAGTCCGGATTGAAAATATATATACGTTTTCTCCCCCTTTGCTTTGTGTGTGTGTGTCTGTGTGTGTGTGTCTGAACCGGAATCTAAAACTTTGCAACCGCAAGGTCTTCTCCAATGAGGACACCAAAGGGAAGAGGTTGAGTTCAGAATCTCGTCCGTGGCTGGAATCTCCTGCCTTAATGCTCAGTTTCTTCTTGCTGTCTCAGTGAGGGCTCGCTGGGCGGGATGGTCAGGCGGGCGGGCGGGCGGGGAGACCTTGGATGCAGGGGGCGGGTGGTGCTTCTCTCAGCTATGTTGAGTCCTGGTTGACCACCTTGCCTCCGTTCATGGTGGGCGTCCCTGAACTTTTCCTGGAGCGTCCCTGTTTCTCTCCGATTTCATGCAAGGATGGCTCTCTGTACATGCACACTGGAAAAAGAAGCGGCACAGAAAGAGAGAGAGAGAGAGAGCAGCAGTCATTCCACTCCAAGTGCCGTGTGTGCACCCTCCCAGAGCCATCGGAACCGGAGAGCATTTGTGATCCCTTGCACGCTGAATAATACACGGCATGGAAGGCAGGGCAGGCCAGGGGATCTGGCTGTTGCCTCCCATGGGCATTTGGATCCAAAGCGATCCAGTTGGGTTGCCTCCAGCCCGCTGCCAGAAGCAAAGAGCGTTGGGGTGGCTGGCTGGCAGGCAACAAAGGGCGTTTATACACGACCCCTAAACTCCGGGGCAAATGGCTCCTAGCTCCGGAGCTTAAAAATGTTTCCCCACCAGCTCCGGCGTTTACAGGAAATTAAGTGCAACCACGCCCACTTTAGCGTGTCCCAGCGCACCTTTCAAGTACCTGCTATCTGGAGGTGAAAATTCCTTGATGGGGTGTAACGATAGTGAGTGCGGGGCTCTCCTCGCTTCTGTTTGTTGTTGTTTTGGCTCCCGCCCCTTTAAGAGCTACTTAAGAGACTGGAATGTTGCCGCGGCAAGAGCGAGAGGCAGAACGGAGGTGAGCCACATTCTTTTCTTCCTTTTTTTTCTCCCTCCCATCACGCAGACAGGAGCAAGGAAGTGCGGAGGGGTGGGGACACAGGAAGAGCGACAAGCCCCTAAGATCTCTGGTCCGAATTTAAGTGGCCAGCGGATCTTAGGGGTCATGTAAAAGCGCCCAAAGAAGGGGTGGAGAAAAGCAATATATAAGTACCCGTCTCATGTCTCTCCCTGCCGCCCCTGCCCCCCCCAGTGGCCTTGAGAAATGAAACCCTCTCCACTTGAGTTGGCCCATTTCACCCAGTGCCTCTGTTTTTAAGCCCCTTCAGGAGACTGGCAGATCAAAACCGGAAGCCCCCCCCCCCAAGGAGAGCGATGCTCCCTGCACCAAATGGAGAGGGGGATCCCTTTGACCGAGGTCTCAGAGCCAGCAAATTTCATCCAGCCTGCCCAGTCTCTGCCTCTTGCCCTTCCTCTCCCAGCTTATCCTCCCCAGGGGATGGGGGGGCGACTCCAGTCAGGAGTTGTTTAACCCCCCCCCAATCCCGCACATTCCTCCCAATAATCAGCTGTACCTACCCCCACCTCCATCCTTCCTCTCTCCTCAACCCTGTCTGTGGTGTCTCTTCAGCTGCCCAGACCCAGGGATCGGGGGGTGCCAGGAGCACACGGGCAAAGTCCCCCACTCTGGGGACCACTGAGTGGCACAGAACATCATCCACTCTAGCCCACCCACCCACCCACCCACCCCCAGCCTTCCCTGGTCTTTTGGAGTTTGCCTGCAACCCTCCCAGCAGGGGCTGGGACAGATTGGCCAATAAGTTGGACATCAGGGCAAGGAACCTTTGTTGTCATGCCAAGGGTTTTTTTAGTACGGTCAAGTTTGTAATAGGTAATTAAGAGCTGTTACTTATACAAAAGAACTGTCCCTTGCTTGTTTGCAGGTAGTGCTCCAGATGCCTGCATTTTTGGACTCTCCTTTTGGTGTGTGTGTGTGTGTATTCAGTCAGGATCAGTCCCTTTGCTTCCAGATTTACCAATACATTGTTGATTGAGTGTCAGGGTCCCCATCCCCTGTGTTTCTGCCCCTGTCTGCTTTGTTCTAAGGATGCTCAGTAGAGATGGGCATGAAACGAACATTTAGTTCGCTATTCGTTATTTTGGTGGTGGGGGGGATGGTGGTGGTGAGAGGACACTCCTTGAAGTACTCCTGGCCTTAGCCTCAGGCTGGCATAATAACTCCCCCTCCTCAAGCATCTGGGCCTGATCCTGCCTATTCCCTAGATTTGGGACTCTGGAGGGGGGGGCTACCAGAGAGGCCAGAGCAAACCCCCACCCCTGGCAGCTTGGGTCCAGGTGTGGCTTGGAGGATGTCACACCCGGAAGGGGGCTGAGGTGGGCTGCCAACGATCTGTCATTTCTCTCCCACCTTTCCTTCTCTCTCGATGCCATCGGTGGGGAACGGCGGCAGCATCATGCAGAGAGGCTCCCTCCTGGACCAAGAGTGGCCCATAATATAAAAATATAAAAATCCCATAATAAATAAATGCTCTAATAAAATAAGATGGGGCTGTGGAAAGAAGGGGGGGCTGACATCCTCCCTGCAGAAGGACTAAAGGAGCCTGCTCTTTCATGCACCCTTTTCGTCCACGGAGCCTGCCCAGAACACTATGCCATGCCATCACTTTCCTCTCCTTTAAAACCGGGGTCCTTCAAGGGCCAGATGCAGGGGAGTGGTATCAGGAGATGGATATCTAGTCTCATGCGCTCCCAAACACATCTGGTGGGGCCACTGTGAGATCCAGGAAGCTGGACTAGATGGGCCGTTGGCCTGATCCACCACAGTTCTCTTCTTATGTTTTCAGAGCTCATTGGTGGTTTTTTTTTAAAAGCACGTGGCTCTTCCAGCTGGTTGAATCGATCCCACCTTGTTCTCCGGGAGGATCTCGTGAGCCACAGGTTGGCAGGCTGGGATCTGTCGGGTCAGTCTCTGCAGCCTGCCCCCGCCTCCCCACCACCCTGGGCTCTGGAGCAGACCGGTCAG
Organism: Phrynocephalus versicolor; assembly: GCA_023846285.1. NCBI lineage: Eukaryota > Metazoa > Chordata > Lepidosauria > Squamata > Agamidae > Phrynocephalus > Phrynocephalus versicolor. The sequence continues at coordinate 17,148 of JAHTLZ010002029.1, forward strand.
GATTTTCAGGGGCAGAAAGAAAATAAGCCCTGGATCCCACCTAAATCCACTCAGCAATGGGAAACCATGTGCTCAATTTGATCGAGATTCCTGCTTTGGGTTGTTCTTATTGGGGGGGGAGCTTTCCCAACCCCTCTGTTCTTTGGTTCGCTTCTTCTAAGTTGCTGAAATCAAGAAAGCTGGCGGGGGCGGCCAGAGCGGGGTTTGTGAACAACCACACTCATTGCCATGGTTTCCCCATCTCACTCGAGAGAATGCTTCCCACAGGGGATGGAGCCGAGCCCCCTTCACCTTGTGTGTGTGTGTGTGTGTGTGTGTGTGTGTGTGTGTGTGTGTCTTACAATACACTTGTGTCTAGAGATGGGCACGACTCAGCGAAATTTTCGTTTTCGTTTTTCGTTTCCGTTACGCAACGAAAACGAAAATGAAAAATTTCCAGAAAACAAAACGAAAATGAAAACGAAATGAAAAATTTTGCCCTGTTTTTCGTTTTCGTTATGACAGACACACTCCAATGAAAAGAATGCTAACGAAAACGAAAAATTTTCGTTTTCGTTTTGTTTTTTTGTTTCATTTCGCAACGAAAACGAAACAAAAATGTTCAAAAGATTCGCCGAAAAACGAAAACGAACCAAAACGGACCCCCTAAACGAAAAACGAAAAATATTTTTTTTGAGTCGTGCCCATCTCTACTTGTGTCTCCTTGTACAGTGGCATGTGGCTATGCTGTTGGGTAAGGGCTATCCCCTTAAGAAGTCTTCTATGGGGTGCCAAACTGGCTGAATGCATGGGACCGCTCCTTGGAGCCGATCCAGGGCTCTTCCTTGCGTAGAATTCTTGGCACGACCAGGCCGTGTGGCCTACGTGGTGCTCAATCTCTCTCTGGGGACAGTGGCCGGGGCAGGATTGTTCAAAGATTGGGTCAGAATTTTCCATGCTCGGAAATCCTTTTCATTAGTTGGGAGCAATGCCCTCTAAGGTGTTATACAGAAGAGAGGAATTCCCACGAAGGCATTCCCATTTATCGGGACCTTCCCTCTGGGTTCTTGGAAAGCGTCCCTTGCAGGGCAGATCTGGAGAAAACAAGGCATGTTTTCTCAGGGGTTAATTGCTGATCTATCAGAGATAGTGACCAATTTCTAGAAACTGATTATCCAATCGATTGCTCGACTAACGAACCTAAAACCTCCGGAACAAACTCTTCTGTGCCTGGAAAAGGTTCTGCCAGCACTGAGCTGTGCCAGGTCTGGTGCTAAGAATGAACGTAGGCTTTTGAGCCCTTCTGCGGTTCCAAAGCATGGCCTTTCTGAGCCATGATTTGCACCTGTGTCTCCTTAGGAGGTGCCACAGGAACACCAGAGTGGGTGGCACGCACCAAAACTGCCCTAGCTTCATCTCTCTCAAAGGATCAAAAGGGAAAGCAGCCATTTAAATTAAGAAAATGTATGGAACACGGCACTTGTAACTGAATGGTGAGTCAACCATGAAACGTTTAAGACCCTATTGACCACATTTCCAGCTGGGTTATGGGAACAACTTGTTTTTCCTGCCTGGACCGGCCCCCACAGAACAGCTCCATGTATTATATCCTCAAAAACATTGACAGCAAAATGAAGGGGCAAAGCCAGGAAGACATTATTATGGATTGAGCCTCTTCTCAGATTGCTACTCGGGGGGCCTGCCTGAAAGCTTCCAGGGGTTAAAATGATTTCTCCAACAATCATTTGCCTGCCGCACCACAAAGGAGGCCTGTTCAGCTGAAGCAGTGGTTCTCCACCTGTGGGTTCCCAGATATTCCTGGACTGCAACT
>JAHTLZ010002030.1:0-18022 GCA_023846285.1 Phrynocephalus versicolor
ATCAGTCTTCCAATGTCCGGACAAGCGACAAAAGGCCTTTGGTCTCCAGGTACGGCAGAAAGTACCATTACCTCCATGAACTCGATATAGCAGATTCCACAGAGGATCACGTTGAAAGCCGGACGTCTGAGGAAAACCTCCAACAGCGTTCATCCTGTGATAAAGAAGACAGGAATCTCACAGGAAAGAGAAAATTGGAATCCTCTGAAAAGAGTTTGGAAGGAAAGCAGAGGAACCATTTGGAAGAGAAATCCGATAACTCGCCCGAGCATGGGAAGAGATTGAGTTGGGCCACATCCCTCAAGAGAAACCAAGGGATTGAAAGCAAACGGAGACTCCACGGATGTTCTGGCTGCAGGAAACGTTTCCCTGAGAGAGAACAGTTGATCGGCCACGAACAAGAGTGTTCTGCCAAGAAAAAACAGGAATATCTCAAATCTGGGAGAACCTTGACTTTTCAACAGACAGTCACGAGAGACCAGGGACCCTACAAATGTTCTTGGTGTGGAAAATACTTCAGCCAGAGAGACAACCTGAAGAGGCATCAGAGGACTCATACAGGAGAGAAACCCTACAAATGTCGTGATTGTGGGAAAAGATTTACTCAGAAAGGGACTCTGAATAACCATCAGAGGACTCATACTGGAGAGAAACCATACAAATGTCTTGAATGTGGGAAATGCTTCACTGTGGGAGTGACTCTGAAGAGGCACCAGAGGATTCATACTGGAGAGATACCCTACAAATGTCCTGATTGTGGGAAATGCTTTACTCGGAGAGGGACACTGAAGAGGCACCAGAGTACTCATACTGGAGAGAAACCCTACAAATGTCTTGAATGTGGGAAAAGTTTTTCGCAGAGTGAGCTTGTGAAGAGGCACCAGAAGACTCATATCAGAGACAAACCATGCAAATGTCCTGAATGTGGGAAAACATTCAGACATATTTCTAGCCTGAGGTGTCATCAGAGAATCCATGTCCAAGAGGGACCAACATTGGATCTTCACATTGGAGATTCTTGGCTAGGGGAAATGTTTCAGCCAATATGACAGAAATTGTACTAACGGTGTGAGGAAAGATTCAGTCAGGCAGTGTATTTATGTGATCATTGCAGAGACTATAGGAAGTGGAACCCTTCCTAACATGAAGGAGAGCTAACTTTAGACAGGTGGATTCATCAGGTATCAGAGAACTTTGGGAAGCATTTACATCAATGAAATTAGGGGGGTGGTACATTTTATCTCCTGGCTTAAAAGGAGGGTACCTCAAAGTGCCAGGTGCAGGGGACTGGGATCAGGAGATCGGCATTTTCCAAGGATAAAGGCAGGGTAAAAATACTCTAAAATAAAAAATAATTGTTTTTCAGGGTGTTTAGCCGTGTTCTGAAAGTTTTTCTTCCTGGCTTTTTGCCAGACTGTGTCCGGCATCTATAGAGAGAAAGCAACTCAGTGAACTAGGAGTTCTTTCTGTGCTCTGTAATATGTCTGTGAAGATTCTTAGTCATCCAGGTGAGTTTATCTGGAAGTCGAGTCATGGCAACGGGACTTCTTTATCTTGAGAGATTGAAACATTTCACTGCTCATCCAAACAGCCTCGTCAGTCTGAGGGAAGCTGTGGGGGAAAAGCCAGCCCCCCTTAAAGTGTGGTGCGGTTTAGAAATAACTTGAGTCTGCAGACTGATATCTGGGCAAGATGGAGAACGTTCTTTTTCTACCGTGTGCCCCTCACGGCAATTGTTTATTAGGAACAAAACTAGGTCACAATACGTATGCATGAAGCCACATCTAGTTGATACCATTTTCCAAGTCACAGATAACTAAGACAATAGCACTTGTATTTCTAGAGCATCCGCAGAGTATACCCATGACCTAAACACCTTGGCATGGCACCCAGGCCTTGCAGATCTACAAACTAACTTATGAGAACAGTTATAACAATGACTTGTCTTCTTTGCCCTGGCAACAAACACAGGCCTTGCTGATAAGCTGCAAGCTAGCTTATGAAACCATTAACCCATTAACACCTATACACTAACCCATACATCTCCACTTTCTTTTCTTTTTAAGAACGTGGTGCAGTCAGCATAACCCAGTTATATATAGCATCATCACCTTCCATGTAGGGCAGTGGTTCATACTGGAGCATGGCATACAATTTGTCTTTGTGTGAAGTCAGAAGTAGCAATTAGCAAAAATCTGAGATATAGTGGATATACATTAAAGGCAGCAACAAAGAATGATCAGGCATACCACAATAATAAGCACAGCAATCAAAGCTTGTCACACCCACCCCCAATTTGGAAGCATAGCCTTTAAGTGACCACCATTAGGGATCTAAACTAATGTGAGAGGTGAGATCGTTGAGTTTCTTGATCTGGTGTTGCATAGCACTACTATGATCAGAAATATCAAAACAACACATGTGAGGCACTGATCCACAGCCAAATGCAATTTCAGCAGAAGAAAATCAATGGCAGCTCTGTTATCTAAAAAGTAACCTATCTAATTTCAGTTTGTGAGCCAACAAAGCCAATGCCTTGGAAGTGTGATTAATGGATTTAGCCATGGAGCAGGCAAGAGCTTTACATTTACCCTTTCCAATTAAGGTGAATTCTGAAACCAATATTGAGGAGTGTATTGTGCTGAACATAACTTCAGTTTAGTGTTGATGTGGTATTCAGTTACCCATAATTATGTTTACATTGAAGCATTGATTCTTGTTACACGAATTAGCTGTTAGCTTTCAAAAAATGCCCTAAAACCCCAAAAGAGAGGTGATCCCTGAGACTAGCATATTTCTAAACCATTGTGAAACAGCAAACAAAATCTAATAGGTTAGCTGGAATGTAGTTGAAGCAACACATGTTCAAAAAGAAATGATGATGAAGTAACAATAACAGAACATTTCAGTTGTGTGGTACTAGTCTAGAAATGATGGCTTCTGTGAGTCAGAAGAACAGTTCACCATACGTGTGCAAGGGACACCCCTCCCTACTATAACATGTGGAGTGTAAATAGTAAAAGCAGATTTAGGGAGGTCTCCTCACTGTTCATATGTTCATTGAGACCAGAAGAGTCTGTGATATTATGTAGAAGGCTGAGGCTGATAGCAAACTGGAATAAAGCATGATGAAAGCAGATCCCGTGCAGCAAATCTGGTAGGGAGGCAAAACTTGGTGACATTACTGATGGCCAGCTGGAGCCAGACAGTAGTCTGTAGGCCATTATAAAGTAGCTCAGAAGGCACTGCAGCCTGACACTGTGTTCCATAGTCAAACACAAGGAAAAGGAATGGCAAAAGTATCACTGTAGTGGAAAATCCTTGGAGGAGTGCCATGACCAAACACAGCACACTGGAATCCACACGGCACCCTTGTCCAGGGCGATGACTCGTCCCAGGAGATGATGGAAGAATGAAGCCTGTTATGGGGAGCAAACAGACAATTTAAAGCAGAAAACCCTTTGGCAAGCACAGTACTAACATCTCCCATAGGCACATAGGCACCCCTTTTCCCCCATTTGCGAAGCAGACCCTTAAAAATAAGTTCAGGACAGGTTAAAGTCTTGATGAAAAATATCATGAGCAATGAAATTAGTCAAAAGAAATCCACAAGCTAGTGTGCAGTCTGCCAAATTTGTGTGTGCTCTGATATAGGTAGGCCAAAAGGCACAGCACGCAGCGTTCCTGTAGAAGCTGTTGAAACAAAGGACAATTGACAGTAGAGATAAGCTTGGCAGAATGTCAGCTGAAACATACTATGAGGACCACTATCATGTTAGAAAAGTTACAAAAGAGAATCACAGCACCTGCCAAGGAACTGTGGCATCTTTCCCAGAAAAAGCTGCAAAGGGGGGAAAAATTGTTAAACCATAGAAAGTAAATGCAAAAGATTATTCTCTGATCCTTAAGAGCGAAAATGCCTGTGAGGAAGAAAAATAAACAAGAGTCATTGTCATAAGCAGCCAGTTTCGCCCTCCGCAGTTTATGAAAGATACATTCAGCAGGTGAAGATCAGTTGGCTACAGCAGAGAAGAGGGGTGGTGAGTGTTCCGTTGTGTTGAACATGCTCAGTAGAAGTTTCCAAGAAGCTGATGTTTCTGAGAATTCATTAACACCTATACACTAACCCATTAACACCTATTCTCCTACAGGAAGCTAGTTGTGGGTCCTCCATTTTAAAGCTCACTTTGACCTCTTGTCACCCTGGTCTAAAAGAGGCTCATAGGATGGACAATAGCCTGCATAGGCTTGTTAGATGGACAACAGTCTCCGTAGCCTTAAGGTGAACACAATGGCCTAAGGTGCTGAAACCCATAAAGTATGGGTCGTTGGCTATGGCCTTGGTGGTGAAGGCGTGAAGTATTTCTTATTTGTCTGGGTATTGTTGAAATCACAGCCTAAGTGGCAGATAGACTGTGCCTGAGCCCCCCAACTCTATTGAGAGAGGGGTTTTCAATGCTCCCATGAATGGCTTCCCTGACCCCTCTCTCAAACCACCTCTCTTCTCTGTCTAATATGTGTACATCTCCATCTTTGAATGAGTGCCCTTTGTCCTTCAAGTGGCGGTGTACTGCTGATTCTGGTCCTGAGCTGTTGCCCCTCCTTATGTTGGGCCATCCTTCTGTATATTGGCTGTTTAGTCTCTCCAATGTGGAGGTCTGCACACTCCTCACTGCATTGGATCGCATATCCTATATTGCTCTTTTTGTGTTTTGGTATCGGGTTCTTTGGGTGGACGAGTCTCTGCCTTACCGTGTTTGAAATAAACAGGTATGTGGTGTTTCTCAGACACTCCAGCCATGTAGGGAATGACCCAAGTTCTTCCGCTAGGTCTGGGACTCAGGCTGATCCCTTGTTCTTCTGGGTTGGCACACTGCTTTGTTGAAGAACCACTTTGGATATCCACAGGCCTTAAGTGCTGTCTTCAGGTCCCTGTCTTCCTTCTTCTTGGCTTCTGTGGAGGTGGGGATGCTTATCTCCTCTGTGGCTTAGGGTCCTGATGACTCCTAATTTGTGCTGTAAAGAATGTTGTGAGTCAAACAGTAAAGACTGGTCTGTGTGGGTGGGTTTCCTGTAAACTTCTACTCCCAGGCCACAGACAGGTCTGATGATGACTGCACAATCCAGAAAAGCCAATCTGTTGTTTTAGGTGTCTTCCCTAGTGAACTTAATATTAGGGTCTACTGCATTGATATGGTATGTAAAGGCTTGTACTTCCTGCCTCTTGATTTTCACCCAGGTATCATCTACATACCTGAATCATAGGGTGATGGTGTCCCTGGGAAGGTGTTCAGTGCCTTCTCCACTTCTTCCATGTACAGGTTCGCAACAGTTGGTGACACCTGGGACGGCTCCAAAACAATTTGTTTATGATAAGCACTTCTGAGAAAGTTTTGAACATGGTTGAAAATAAGCCTCTACATGACAAATGCATACATTTGATGCATAGAAGATTAGGGCACCTAAGTTTTGAAAGCATTAGGAAAACTCTGCAACATGTGAAACATGGGTCTGTGCAAAGCTGTAAAAAGTTTTTAGATTGCCCTGTTTGTAAAGGCACGAAAGTGAAGTCTGCTCTCATATCTAGAAAGAGTTTGAGAAAGTCACATCAACCTCTACAGCTGGTACATATTGATGTAATTGGACCCATGGCGAATTCATTTGGTGGTGCTAGATTCTGCCTAGTGATAACTGATGATTATTCACGTTATTCTTGGGTATACATAATGAAGCACAAAAGTGAAGTGAGTGCTATGTTTAGGAAATGGTTTGAGATGGCAGAAAGACAGTACAGGCAAAATTTTTTAGCTGTACAGAGTGACAGAGGCGGTGAATTTTTAGCAAAGCAGTTTGTTGACTATTTAGAAAAGAAAGGGGTGAGACATAGACTCACAAACCCCTCTGCTTCTGCTGAGCATGGATTAGCTGAGAGGAAGAATGGAATTCTTCAAAATATCATGAATGCAATGTTGGCAGATGCAAAACTTCCCAAAGGTTATTGGGCTGAAGCTATGAAGTATGCAAATTATGTGTCTAATAGAGTGTGGAGTTCAGCCGTAAATGAAGTTCCATATACTCTGATGCATGGAAGAAAAGCTTCAATCAAATATCTTCATATATTTGGCTCTGAAGCCTGGGTATTGATTCCAAAAAGGTATAGACACAAAAATAGCCCAAAGTCCAGAAAGCTTATGTTTATTGGTTTTCAGCCTGCAGCAAAATCCTGGCGTTTTTGTGACAGTCATGGAAAAGTTTATATAAGCAGGTCTGCAACATTCTGTGAGCAGAAAAATTGGGAAGATCTACATGCTAATAATGAAGTGTTTTTGCCAAGCATTTGTCCCCACACTGAGGTTAAGGAAGTTGCCAGTGATGGAGGGGAGTCTACAGCATTACATGATGGAAAAGTGAAAGATGAGATTGCCAGTGATGGAGGGGAGTCTATATCATTTCATGATGAAAAGGTGGAAGATGAGGAGCCAGTGTTGCTCAGAAAGTCTACAAGATCCAACAAAGGAGTGCCACCTGAAAGGTTTGTTGTGAATTATGTATCCCATGAGCCACAGAGTTATGAAGATGTGCTGCTGATGCCTGGAGAAGAAAGGAAGCAGTGGATGATGGGCCATGGACAAAGAGCATATGTCTCTGAAGGAATGGCGAGTGGATGCACCAGTGGATGGCGCCAGAGAACAAAGGACATTTTGCAAGTGAAATAGGTTGCTTGTACACAAAAGGTTTTTTTGATAATTGATAGTATTTGTTGATAAAGCATTGGAGAGGTATAAAACGTGTTTTGAGATATTCTTAAAGGAACAGTGCATGAAAAGTTGAAGATATCCATATGTGATAATCTTGATTTAATTAGCTATGCAGATGCTGACTGGGGTTCAAGTCCAGAAAGGAGATCAATGTCTGGATATGCCATATATTTATGTAACTCACTAATTGTCTGGAAGGCCAGAAGACAAAGGTACATTTCGTGTTCTACTACAGAAGCTGAGTATGGTGCTGTGAGTGATTTGTGTTGTGAGTTAACCTGGGTAGTACAGTTGTTAAAGGATGTAAATGTGAATGTAAAACTACCAGTCAAAGTGTATAATGATTCTTTTTCGTGTATCCAATTAACACAGAATCAGAAAGTCGGATCCAGAAGCAAGCACATTGGGATCCGTTACCAGAATGTGAAGGACTGCATAGAACAACATTTGATTGTATTGGAATATTGTACAAGTGTTGATAATTATGCTGACATATTTACAAAGCTTTTGTGTAAAGATAAACATGTATGTTTTAAGAAAAGGCTAGGAGTTGAAATCTGTTAAATATAGGAGGGGTGTCAAGATATGTAAAAGTTGATAAAACATATGTTATGTATATTTAACAGAATGTGTAAAGAGAATTGTAAAATGGAGGCAGTTAGATTCTGCAGTGTCATGATGTTAATCCACAAGTGTTAGAGATTAGTAATCACAGGCATGTTAAGTGATGAAGTGCAGGTGGAACTGATTGTAACATCATGATTTGTAATGGTTAGATCAGATTGCATCAGATTGTTAATTAGTGATTGCATCAGATCTTATGAGTGCTGATTAGTATAAAAAGCACTAGCTTGCCATTTGTAACTCGGGGACTGTTATGGTGAGAACAGTCTACCCCACACTCTGTTTGTTTGTTTGCTATATTGTATATAATGCTTGGTTGTTATGCTGTGTATATTTTGCTGTATATATGAATATATGAGTTTTACTCTATTCATTATCATTGTTTTCCTGTTAGCCTAACTCTGCAACCCTTTATATCAATACTGACATTTTATCTACGTTACTGCTGCACTGCTCAGTGGCAAACACATTTAATTATATATTATATGTAACTGCCCATCCAGAGTATAGTCTGTTGAGAGTTACGTTAGAGCAATTAATAAAACAGAGCCTCTTCAGATGAAGTAAGGCTCAGCTGGACCGAAGATTTGTTTTCTGTGTCAGTGTGTGTCAGTGTGTGTGTGAGAGATCAAAGCGCTTTCCCAATACTTCAGCATCAGAGCTGTTCAAGCCTCCTGAATCTCTGATCCTGTTACTTTAAAATCAGGACAGTCTCAGTCTCCTGATACCCTGAATTTGCAGCATTTCATTCCTGATTGCTGCAGCAGGTGCTGTCTTCTCTTAGTCTTCTCTTTACCGTTGTTAGGGCATCAGTGATGGGGATGCTGGTAAAGAGAGATGTAACATCAAAGGATACCATGGTTTCATCTGTAACCAGTTTCAGCTCCCTGACTTTAGAAACAAACTCCTCCAAATTGTGCACATGGTGGTGGTCCCTGAGTCCAACCAGTGCAGCTAGGATAGTTGCCAGGTATTTTGCGATGTTGTAAGTCACTGAATTTATACTACTGACGATGGGTCTGAGGGGAATTCCTTGCTTTTGGATCTTGGGAAGTCCATCAAAGCAGGGGAGGGTCTCTCCAGGATATAATTGGTGGTGGGTCACCCTGTCAATTGCGTTATCCTTCTCCAAGAGTTTTAAGCATTCTATTACTTTCTTCCTGTAACTGATGGTGGGGTTTCTTTTTAGTTTTTCATATGTGTGTTCAAAATCTCAAAGTATGATAACCTTCCTGGGCAAGGTTATTGAGGGGGTGGTTGCTGTCCAGCTTCAGTCATACCTGGAGGAAAATCATATCCTTGACTCATTCCAGTCTGGGTTCAGACTGTTTCGCGGGACCGAGACTGCCCTGGTCACTCTGCAGGATGACCTCCTCAGGGAGGCCGACAGGGGGTGTTCCTCCCTGCTGGTCCTCCTTGATCTGTCAGCTGCCTTTGATACCGTCAACCACGGTAACCTACTGGACCGGCTCCCCAAGGCAGGAATCGGGGGCTCAGCGTTCTGCTGGCTCCGATCCTTTCTCAACGGCAGGTCCCAGCGGGTTCAGCTGGGGGACAAATTATCAGCTCCTTGGACGCTTCCTTGTGGGGTGCTCCAGAGGTCAGCAATCTCCCCTATGCTGTTCAATGTTTACATGAGGCCGCTGGCGGAGGTCATCAGGAGATTTAGAGTTCGCTGTCATCAGTACACTGATGATACGCAGCTCTATCTCTCCTTTTCTTCTTCTGCAGTGGAGGCAGTTCGCTCCCTTGATCTGTGCCTGGAGGCGGTCTTGGAATGGACCAGGACCAACAGGCTCAAACTTAACCCGGAGAAGACCGAGGTTCTGTTTTTCGGGGCACCTTCGTCCACGTATAATGGTCCCCTCCCTAGTCTGGGGGGAGTTTTCCTCTAGCTTTTTTCCAACTCCACAGGATCGCCCAGATCCACCTGTATCTCGATGAGACCTCCCTGAGAACAGTTGTGCAGGCCCTTGTGATTTCGAGGATCGAGTACTGCAACACACTCTACGTGGGGTTGCCCTTGACCCTTGTCTGGAGACTCCAACGGGTACAGAATGCAGCAGCCAGACTGTTGGTGGGTGCTCGCAGATACAACCACATCACCCCAGTTCTGGCACACCTGCATTGGCTGCCCATGGCTCTCCGGATAAGGTTCAAGGTCTTGGTTTTGGTTTACAAACCCCTCCACGGCTTGGGACCTGAATATCTGGCGGAGCGCATCTCCCAGAGGTCAACCAAGGCTAGGGCCACTCGAATGTTGCAGGTGCGCTCACTCAGGGTGGCCACTCCTAGGAAGGGGTGGAAGTCGGCAACATGCAGCCGCGCCTTCTCTGTTGTCGGCTCTTCATTATGCAACCATCTACCCAGTGAGCTGAGCCTTGCACAGTCCCTGCCCTCCTTCAAAAAGGCTTTAAAAACTGCTTTTTAAGGAGGCATATGGTGACCTTATCCCTATTTAATTTCCCCCCCTTCCTTCTTTCTATTTTGTGTCTGCTGCATCTTGTTGAGGGATCCCCCTCTTTTGCTTATATTGCTGATTTACCAGATGTTTTCCTTATATTGCTGTTTTACCAGATGATATTGCTGTTTTACCAGATGTTTTCCTTATATTGCTGTTTTACCTGATGTTTTTTAATCCGTAAACCGCCCAGAGTTCCTTATGGAAGATGGTGCGGTATAAAAGTGAAATAAATAAATAAATAAATAAATAAATAAATAAATAAATAAATAAATAAATAGCCCACAGTATTTAGGATGGCAGTGCATTTTCCTTTCTCTGCAGGCAGAATTGTATTGTTATCCCTGCTGAGGGATGTCAGAGCACTTCTCTCTTGGCTGGTGAGGTTGGCTGGTGGTGGTTGAGCACCAGAGAGTGCGGCAGAGATTTTTATCCTGAGTAGTTCTGCTTCTGCTTCTGCTGGCAGATTGTTGCAGTGAATGGCTAATTCTGTAGCTGTGATGAAATCCACAACAGGAACCTGCTTGGGTGTGATGGCAAAATTTAGGCCTTTGGATAGGACCTCCCTCTCTGTCTGGGCGAGTTCCCTATTTGAGAGGACCAGAATCAGCAGTACACCTCCATTTAAAGGACAAAGGGCACTCTTTCAAAGATGAGGATATACACATATTAGACAAAGAAGATAGGTGGTTTGAGAGGGGAATAAGGGAGGCCATTCATGTGAGCATTCAGACCCCCTCCCTCAACAGAGGAGGCAACCTCAGGCTACTTATCAGTGTGTGCCCTCCACAGTACCCAGACAAATCAAAAAGCCTTCACCAACCAAGGGCATTGTTCACCTTAAGGTTATGGATATTATTGTCTACTCAACGAGCCTATTCAGGCCATTGTTCATCTTATGAGCCTATTTCAGACCAGGGTGACAAGAGGACTCGCACTAGCTGTATTCAGACTGATGAAGCTGTTTGGATGAGAGCGAAACATTTCTGTCTCTCAAAAAAAGAAGTCCAGTAGACATGACTCAACTTCCAGATCCTTTGTTTCTCGTGTCTCTTATTGTTCCAGGGGTGAGACTTCCTGACTGCCTCTTTTCTTCTCTCTGTCTCTGCAGGTATTGAAATGGGGATCCAGATCAAAACGGAGACATCACAGGGGATAGGAAATCAGGTGGAAGACCCACCCAGGGCAATCCCATGGATAAGCCGAAAGAATGGGCGGAAGATGCTCGAGGGAGGATGTCAGTCCAGAGAGAAGCTGGGAGATCAGCCTCTAGAGACGGAGGAGGCACCTCCAACAGGGCTCACTGGAGGAATTTTGGCTTCTGTTCATCAGTCTTCCAATGTCCAGACAAGCGACAAAAGGCCTTTGGTCTCCAGGTACGGCAGAAAGTACCATTACCTCCATGAACTCGATATAGCAGATTCCACAGAGGATCACGTTGAAAGCCGGACGTCTGAGGAAAACCTCCAACAGCGTTCATCCTGTGATAAAGAAGACAGGAAGCTCACAAGAAAGAGAAAATTGGAATCCTCTGAAAACAGTTTGGAAGGAAAGCAGAGGAACCATTTGGAAGAGAAATCCCATAACTCACCTAAGCGTGGGAACAGATTGAGTTGTGCCAAATCCCTCAAGAGAAACCAAGGGATTCAAAGCTAACAGAGACTCAACGTTTGTTCTCGCTGCAGGAAACATTTCACTGAGAGAGGACAGTTGATCAGCCATGAACAAGAGTGTTCTGTCAAGAAAAAGAAGAATTATCTCAAGTCTGGGAGAACCTTGACTTTTCAACAGCCAGGCACGAGAGACCAGGTACTTTATCTTGGCGGGAAACCCTACAAATGTTCTTGGTGTGGGAAATACTTCAGCAAGAGACAAAAGCTGAAGGCCCATCAGAGGACTCATACTGGAGAGAAACCCTACAAATGCCCTGAATGTGGGAAATGCTTTACTGAGAAAGGGAATCTGAAGATCCATCAAAGGACTCATACAGGAGAGAAACCCTACAAATGTCTTGAATGTGGGAAAAGCTTTGCCCAGAGAGAGCATGTGAAGGCCCACCAGAGGACTCATACTGGAGAGAAACCCTACAAATCTCCTGAATGTGGGAAATGCTTTACTATGAAAGCGACTCTGAAGAGCCATCAGAGGACTCATACCGGAAAGAAACCCTATAAATGTCCAGAGTGTGGGAAAACATTCAGGTATAGATGGAACCTGAGGTGTCATCAGAGAATCCAAGTCCATTCACCCCTTGGTGCTATGTAATCAATTAGATATGTCCCTAGATTGGTGGTTTGTGAACCAACGAGAAAGTTTGGGGAAGGAGCCTGAACGGATTTAAGGGTCTGCCCAGCGCTGAATTAGATAGATAGATGTCTGAGAGAAGGTCAGATAGGGAGCTACAGTTACTGTGGAAAGTATTGACAGGGTCTGACTGATAAACAGTTAAAGACTAGAGAGACAGAGGATTTTAGAACTTAAGTGAGAAAAACTTAGTGATGAGTGTCTGAAAACTTAAGAACCAGGTGTGCAAGTGATCAACGTAGTCTCTAACCTAACTGTTTTATTGCAGCTATATTCTTCCTTTTGCTTGTACCTAAACATGTTACCCTTTATGAGTTTGATTCTACTTTGTAATAAATAAAGTTCTTTTATCTTTATTCAATTTAAATCAGTCTGAAGGCATTAATTTACTAGACAACCTAGTTGTGGCAGTGAAAGATTAAAATGAGAAGTGGTGCTTGTCAATAGCCTGTGAAAGGGTCGGGGGCAAAGCATGGGAAGGCTACAGTGGGCCCTTGGCCTGATCCAGCAGGGCTCTTCTGAGGTTCTTATGAACTTCAGTTCTAGATCAAACTAAGCCTGAACTCTTTCTAGAAGCAACAGTGGGGAAACTGAGGTTGTGGTACTTGGGGCACATCAGGAGAAGACAAGACCTGGAAAAGACAGGAGTGCTTCTATTCCAAGGTTCTGTGGTGACTGCCAGTGCCTCCACATCTCTGTAGAATCTATAAGTCCATTGGGTACAAAGCCCTGCTCAGGACAGGAATCCAAATCAAAGTGGATCTCAGAGATGATTGTCCATTTTTCTCTTGAACGCCTCCAACACTAGAGTGCTCACCACCTCCTGAGGTAATTTTCCATGTTTTAATTTTTATTTATTTATTTTTGAGACTTTTTACCCTGCCTTTCTCCTTGGAAAAGGACCCAACATGGCTTACAGTAAGGAGAGACTATACAGTCCATTACCATTAAAACACAATCACTTTGAAAAACATTGAATTGAGGGGTATCTTACAGCGTTAGAAGGCAACATTCAAACTAACAACTGAATAACATAGTGTCAACACAAGGAGAGATATAAACACAAAGTTATAAGTGGTTATATACATTCAGTGGAACCCCAACTTACGAAATTAATCTGTTCCGGGCACACACTCGTAAGTTGGGGAGCAGTTTCCCATAGGAATGCATTGAAAATCAGTTACTGAGGGACAGATTTCAATACATTTGTATGCGAAACTGATTTAAACGTGCCGCAGCTCCCCCCATTAGGCACGTTGCTTAAAGTCATTTTATAGAACCACCACTTCTCCCCCCCCCTCCAAATGGGCGATTGGCAGGAGAAGCGGCGGTTCATTTAAAATGACTTCTATCCACTGAGCCAAGCACTTGGCTTGGTTGCTTAAAGTAATTTTAAACATAGCACACCTTTCCTCCATGCCATGGGGGTGGGGTCGGGAGAAGTAGCGCACAACTTCATTTTCCTATATATTAATGCTTATTCCACAAACAATTTATAGCAAAGGCTTTTCAGAGTTAATTTTAACATTTACGCATGTGTGGTATTTAACAATAATGTCTTATGTCCTTTAGAGAAGAGATTGGGAACTGCAGATTTCTAAATACCTATGGCAAATCACTCTGGTATTCCTGCCAATAAAACTTCATGGACATGGGGTAGGTCACAAGTGCAATGACACAACACACAGACACACACACACACACACACACATCATCATCATCATCATCATCATCATCATCATCATCATCATCATCATCATCATCCTTGGCTTCACACAATTTTGTCAATGACACTCCTCCATTTTCTTCTAGTCTGGAGAGGGGGGAAATTGGGAGGGGGGCCTCTCTTGATCTAAATGCAGCCCTGCCTGTGAGTGAGAACTGTGCTGGGAAAAGGGGAAGGCTGAAGGAAAAGACGGAGACTCAACAAGAGATGGAGTGACTCCTTAAAGGAAGCCACAGGATTGAGGCTGCAAGAGCTGCCTGCACAAGGTGGTCCAGGAAAGGACGGATATTTGGGAACAAACACACCCCACTGGTGTGTGGTGTGTGGAACCAGGCAGACCTACTCCTGAGAGAGCAAAAGAGAAAGAACTGGGCACTGGTAAGTTTCTGGGTTGGAGCAGTTCAACTAGGGCTGTTTTACCTCTGCCTCTGCTAACTTTAATTGCTCATTTAAATACAAAGAGGCATTAATCAGCCAAACAAAGGAAGTGGCTAGGAAGCAGGGAGTGATGCCAAACTAAGCCTTCCCCTGAGCTTGGGGGTGGAGTTACACTAAGTGTGTTTCCCCTGAAGTAGCAGCTTAGCCTCAGCATTTGAGCCTGGTGTGTGGAACCAGGCAGACCTACTCCTGAGAGAGCAAAAGAGAAAGAACTGAGCACTGGTAAGTTTTCATTTTAACATAAAAGGAAGAAAATTGTACTAGATTATTATTTCTGGATTAGTAGCTAGTAACACTGTTAAATTTTCAAGGCCCATAATACTGCACTCATTAGAATGGAGTCTGAGGGAGCAGCTGTAGTTACCTGTAACGCTTGTGCCACATTTGTCAACTTGACAAAACACACAGAGAACTACACTTGCTGTAAGTGTAAGCTGGTTGCACTATTGGACAAGAAGGTCCAGCAGCTAGAGGCCCACATATCAGACCAGCAACATATTAAGGAGTTTGAGCTGTTTTTGGACAGAGCGGAACAGACTATCCAGGTCCAAGAAGACACAGGGCACACTACTGAGGATGAAGTCACTTCCCCAATTCAGGAGGTAGATGTGTAGAGGAATGTGACTCAAAGGAGTAGAAGGCCAAGGGATTGCTCAGAAAGTCTCATATTGCACAATCAATTTGAGGCTCTTTCCCTCATCACACCTCATGAGGCACACACCGAGGAACAACTGGTTCCACCTGAGGATCTCTCCCTCATCACAATTGATGAGACAGGATCAGGTACATATAGAAGAACAGGCTGCAGGAGAGAAGCTCTTTCTGCTAGGGGATTCTATAATTAGAAATACGGAGGGATGGATTTGTGATGAGCATGATAACCGTATGGTCACTTGCCTGCCAGGTGCAAAGGTTGCAGACATCACGAGAAATCTAGATAGCTTGTTAGAACGGGGAAGGAGCCAGTGGTCATGGTACACATTGGCACCAATGATGTCGGGAAGGCTAAGCGGTCAGTCTTGGAAGCCAAATTCAGGTTGTTAGGTAAAAGATTGAAGTCCCAGACTTCCAAGGTAGCATTTTCAGAAGTGCTACCGATTCCTCGTGCAGGACCCACCCGGCAGGCAGAACTCAGAAGCCTCAATGCGTGGATGAGGCGATGGTGTCGAGAAGAGGGCTTTAGATTTGTCAGGAACCGGAGAACATTAGGGACCTCAAAAAGGCTGCAGAGCAGCTTTTAAACTGATAACTGGGGGAAAGCCGACAGGAGCTGAGTGGCATCCGGTTTGAAAAAGCAAAAGCAAAAGCAAAGTGTTCTGCTTATATACTGCCCCATACCACTACAAGTGGTCCCTGGGCGGTTTACAATTTTAATTACAGTGTGCAGGCTACACATTGCCCCCCCAGCAAGCTGGGTACTCATTTTACCGACCTCGGAAGGATGGAAGGCTGAGTGAACCTTGAGCCTGCTACCGGGGATTGAACCCAGGTCGTGAGCACAGTTTTACCTGCAGTACAGGCATTTAACCACTGCGCCACGAGGCTCCGAGAAACACCTCATCATCGGGGAATGAGGTTGGAGAGGGTAGAGAATCACATAGAGATGACATAGCAGGTATTAGTACTGGGAGAATAATGGAATGTGATAGTTTGTCTACTGAAAATAATAGCTGTGGGGGGAAAAGAACAAAGCAGCAGCTGTTGTTGCAGGACCCACTGTACAGGTGCTTCTACGCCAATGCTCGAAGCCTCCGAGCAAAGATGGGAGAACTTGAACATTTGGCAGCTAGGGATAACATAGATATAATAGCCCTAACAGAAACCTGGTGGAATGTGGAGAACCAGTGGGATACAGCAATCCCAGGCTATAAACTCTATAGAAGGGATATAGAGGGGTGGGTTGGAGGGGGAGTGGCCATCTATGTCAAAGAAGGGGTAAAATCTAGCAGAATGGAGATTGACAGAGGGTCTGACTCCACCATAGAATCACTGTGGGTTAAACTACCAGGTCCCAGGAGTGATGTGATAGTTGGGGTATTCTATCGTCCACCAGATCAAAAACTTGAGGGGGACCTTGAAATGAGGAGAGAAATCATGGAGGTGTCTAAGAGGGATAGGATAGTAATCATGGGGGACTTCAATTATCCCCACATTGACTGGGCCAATGCGAGCTCCGAGCAAGATGACACAAAACTTTTCCGTGTGGTAAAAACCAGAGAAAATTGTGAAGAGCTCCAGAAGGATCTCTCCAAACTGGGGGAGTGGGCTGAGAAATGGCAAATGCGTTTTAATGTAACCAAATGTAAAGTAATGCATATTGGGGCAAAAAATCCAACCTTCATCTATCAACTCATGGGCTCTGAGTTATCCGTGACGGATCAGGAAAGAGATCTTGGTGTGTTGGTGGACAGCTCCATGAAGGTGTCTCCCCTATGTGTGGCAGCAGTGAAGAAGGTCAATTCCATGCTAGGGATTATCAAAAAGGGGATTGAAAATAAAACAGCCAACATTATAATGCCATTATACAAAACAGGCCCCACCTGGAATATTGTGTACAATTCTGGTCACTGCATCTCAAGAAAGACATAATAGAACTGGAAAAGGTGCAGAAGAGAGCGACTAAAATGATTACTGGGCTAGGGCACCTCCCTTATGAAGAAAGGCTAAAACATTTGGGCCTCTTTAGTCTGGAAAAAAGGCGCTTGAGGGGGGATTTGATTGAGATGTACAAAATAATGCAGGGCGTGAGTAAAGTGGATAGCGGGAAGCGCTTCTCCCTCTCACAAAATACCAGAACTAGGGGACATACACTCAAATGGAAGGCTGGGAGAGTAAGAACTGACAAAAGAAAATATTTTTTCACCCAGCACGTTATAAGTCTGTGGAACTCCCTGCCACAGGATGTGGTGATGGCATCTGGCCTGGATGCCTTCAAAAGGGCATTGGACAGATTCCTGGAGGAAAAGTCAATCACAGGTTACAAACCATGATGGAGATGTGTAATCTCCAGGCTTAAAACTGGGGTACTTCAAGGACCAGATCCAAGGGAGTGGTATCAGGAGACAGATATCTAGTCTCGTGCGCTCCCAAACACATCTGGTGGGGCCACTGTCAGATACAGGAAGCTGGACTAGATGGGCCTTTGGCCTGATCCAGCATGGCTCTTCTTATGTTCTTATTGCCCAAGCTGCACTGGGTGGCCGAGGACAGGAAGGCATTTAGGAACACACACACCCCACTCATAGGATGCCGGATGCCACTTGGCAGCACGTGACCACAAGGGCCATTGACTGCAAGAAGCGCCAGGGTTTCAGGCACCAAGTTATAACATTAAAAGGAACAGGTTTGTATATGCATCAGTCATAAACATTCATAAGAAAAGCTTGCTCTAGATCAGTGCTCCCCAACCTTTTTATCACCGCGGACCGGTAAATCCCGGATAACCTTTCCCTGGCCCGCCCGCGGGGGGGTGGCGGCGGGGGGTCGTGGCGGCGGCGGCGAAAACACCCGGGCCGGCCTGCGCCGCCCCCCCGCCCGCCCCCAAAACAGGCGCGGCGGCGGCGGGGAAAAGATCAGGGCCGGCCCGCGACGCCCCCCACCCGCCCCCAAAACAGGCGCGGCGGCGGCGGGGAAAAGATCCGGCCGGCCAGCGACGCCCCCCCCGCCCGCCCCCAAAACAGGCGCGGCGGCGGCGGGGAAAAGATCCGGGCC
>JAHTLZ010002030.1:20022-52241 GCA_023846285.1 Phrynocephalus versicolor
AATACTATAAAAGTAACGGACCATGCTCTAATGGAAATGATAATGAAGGTTAAAAAAGATTATAAAGAGGCAAGAAGATGGAGAATGAATTCCAGTATTTTTCAAAATGTAGATGTAATAGAAAGGGTAAAAAATGAATGGCTAGAAACATGGTCTATAAATGAAGCAGCTGGAAGCGAAATGGGATTGATATGGGACACTATGAAGTCAGTTATGAGGGGATTAATTACAAAGGAAATGTGTAAATTCAAAAGATCAAAAGAGGAGAATATTAAGAAGTTAGAAGACGTAATTAAAAACTTGGAGCATAAGTATCTTGTAAATAGAGATAATAGAACGTTTTTAGAACTTCAAGCTAAAAGAAAAGAACTAGATAGTATAGAATTAGACAAAGTTCAGAGGGATTTAATGTATATGAAGAGAAATTATTTTGAATTTAGTAATAAAAATTCTAGATTTTTGGCACGGCTATGTCAAGCTAGAAGAGCAAAAAATGCAATAGGTGTGATTAGAGATAAATTAGGAAAGAAGTGTAGCCTGATGAAAGATAAATTGCAAATATTTCAAGAATTTTATGAAGATTTATATAAGGGAGGTAATGCCTCAAAAGCAGACATAGAAAAGTACGTTAAAGAAATTGTTAAAGATAAGATACTAGAGACAGACATGAGAGAATTAGAAAAACCAATTCAAGAGGAAGAGATTGGAGCAATTATTGACAAGCTAAAAAATGGTAAAACCCCGGGTTGTGATGGATTGGATTCAGATTTTTATAAATTGTTTAAATCAGTTTTAGTTCCAAGATTAAAAATACTTTTCAATAGAATCTTACAAGGAGATAAAATACCATTATCTTGGAAACATTCATTAACAATTCTTATTCCAAAACCTAATAAGGATATGATGGACCCTAGTTCATATAGACCTATCTCATTAATAAATCAAGATGCTAAGATTTTTACTGCAATATTAGCGAACAGAATGAATGGGTTCATTACAAGATATATTAAGGAAGATCAAAATGGGTTTTTAAAGGGAAGACAAATGTCTAATTTAACTAGAAGAGTGCTGAATATTATATATGATATAGAAATAAACAAACGGAAGGCTGGCATTTTATCATTGGATATATTTAAGGCTTTCGATTGTGTGGAATGGCCAACACTAAAAATAGTGATTGAAAATTGGGGGTTTGGAGTGAAATTTAGAGGTGTGATAGATCAATTATATTCTGAAAATACATCTGAGATAATAATTAATGACGGGATTTCAGATAGGATATCTCTAGGCCGAGGTACTAGACAAGGTTGCCCCCTCTCCCCAGTTTTATTTTGCTTAATGATCGAAATGTTAGCGGATAAAATAAGAAATGATGAGTTAATTAGCAGATTAGGTATTGATAATAAAGTAAAGATTAATTTATTTGCAGATGATTCCTTATTGACAATTAAAAACCCACTAGAGAGTATGGACAGACTTAAATATCATTTGGAAAAATTTGGGTCAATATCTGGATTGAGGGTTAACTGGCAGAAATCTCAGGTGATGCTGTTTAATCATAACAAGGAAGAACAAGAAGTGTTTACCCACAACTACGGATGTAAGATAAGTAATTCAATTAAGTATTTAGGTATAGAATTAGCAAAGGATACACAGAAACTAAAGGAATTTAATTATAGTAAACTGAAGAAAGAAATTAAGAATAAAATGTTAGAATATTCAAGTTTAAAACTTTCTTGGTTTGGGAAGATTGTATTGATGAAAATGAAAATTTTACCAAAGTTAAAATTTCTTTTTATGATGCTTCCAATACAGCTAAGTACGGACGACCTTAAATTTTGGCAAGATTTGGGGGGGGGCGTGGCTGGAATAGCAGCGGAGCAGCAGCGTTTCTCGGGGCTCCGAGAAGAAACGGCTGTTACGACAGATTGAGATCTCCTGAAGAAATCAGGAGCAGGGGGGGTGCGGGAGAGCACACTCCTGGGCCGATAAGGATCTAAGAAGTGTGGGGGGTTGAGCAGCAACTCACCCCTGGAGCATTTCTCTCCCGAGGCGAGCGATCTGTACCGGCGCCATGATGGCGATTCAGCTGCTGAGCCACGCCAGGATTCCACTTTAAGGTAATCCAGACACATCGAGGAATAAGGAATACCAAACCGAGAAGTGTGTACAGAGAATTAGCAGCAAAAAGTGGATGGGAGTAATAAAGCCTTTTCCACAAACATTTCTTTGGGACTGAAAGAGGGAAAGCGGCATAGAAGACCTCCCCCCCCTTTGGAATTCTCTTTCACTTCTTCTGCTTTGGCTAAATTTATTGGACAGAGGCAGAGTGACCTGAAATAAATCAGTGACTGGTTGTAAAGCCCTGAATAGCTGTTTTATCTCCACAAGGAAGAGCTGTCAGCAGTTAGTTAACAGACAATTAGCATCAAAGCAAGAATGGAGATCGAGGGTAATTAACCCGAAGCTGATAAGTCCGACCAGAAGCCATTATACAGGGAGATTGTTCCAGCCTTTAACCCTTTGATAGCCTGAATCACCCACTAACTGCTTGACTCGTGTTGCTGGTGATTTAAAACTGAGCCAAACCAGTGGAATCTTAGTCTTCGTCCGTCATCCCTAAAAGTTGTGGATTTATAAGGACATCAAAGTGCTATTTGAAGCCTTGGGCAGCTGCCAGCTTCTTAGCACGAAGAGTGGGGCACGCAAGCAGTTGGATATAATTAAGAACACACAAGGTGTTATTGGAGCCTTTGGCATAGCCGTCTCCGATAACACGAAGAATCTGGTTTCCTTTTTACAGGTTTCTGCATATTGGGCAAAGTAATTCCTAACTCAAGAGGGCATAGGTGTCTAACTTTAACTAAACTGAAATCACAATACAAGGTTGCAGCCTGAAAATCGGTATTAGATGGGTCTTCTTAAGCGCTTATAAGTGGCTGTCATTTGGATGGGCAAGCCCTGACCAGACCTTTGGTCAAGAGCAACCTATATTAGATAGTGGTGAATAACATTACTTTAATCCTTGCCTTTGTTATTTGTTTTGGCTATCAAATTGGTGGATATGAGTTGTATGTTATAGGTTTTATTAAGGGTTAAGTTTTATATTGAAATAAGTGGCAAAGGAAGGGGAGAAGGATAAAAGGCAATTGAAAAAGGGGCTCATATTTATATAAACTAACTTTGGGGCCAAATTGAGCTTCAGGAAGATGGCAACTCGAAAGAAAGAGGATTCCCCCAACCAAACAGCAAATTTAATGAGACTCATAGCCCAAGACCCATTTAAGAACGCCCTTCAAGACCTTCAAGCAAACATTGTAAAGCAAATCCTAGACCAGATGCAAGAGATTAAGACTGAGCTCAAAGCCGGAATAGATAGCAATAATGCAAAAATTGACACCTTCACACAGGCAATTAAAGAGGTGGAACATAAAGTCACTAAAATTGAAAAAGAATTAGAAATCATAAAGGAAGAAAAGAGTAAGGATCAAGACAGGTTGACATTGATAGAAATGGACAGAGCATCGTATTTTTTGAGAATCCAAAACGTAGAAGAACAGGAAGGAGAAGACCTAGAGCAATTAATAACTGAAGAATGGGCCACACAAACAGGATTAACCAAAGAAGAACTACAACAATCCATAGACAGAATATATAGAGTAGGCAATGCATACACAAGGAAGCACAAATTGCCAAAAGAAGTGCACATAAAGTTTATAAAGAGATCAACAAAAGAGAAAATATTGAAAGTCAACCAAGAGAAAGATCTGACTATAAGGGGGGCTAAAGTCAATGTTTTGAAACAGGTGCCATGGAGCATGCGGAAAAAAAGACAGGAATATGCGTTTCTTACAAAAGTGCTTATAGATAGGAAAAGCCCCTTCAAATGGCTAACCCCAGAAGGCGTTTTATTTAACTGGGAGTCGAGAAGATTCAATCTAAATAGCAAAATGAAGGCAAGAAACTTCCTGGAAGTGGCGCAGTGGTTAAATGCCTGTACTGCAGGTAAAACTGTGCTCACGACCTGGGTTCAATCCCCGGTAGCAGGCTCAAGGTTCACTCAGCCTTCCATCCTTCCGAGGTCGGTAAAATGAGTACCCAGCTTGCTGGGGGGGCAATGTGTAGCCTGCACACTGTAATTAAAATTGTAAACCGCCCAGAGACCACTTGTAGTGGTATGGGGCGGTATATAAGCAGAACACTTTGGAAGAGATGAGATACAAACTCAAGTTAACGGAAGAAGAATTGCAGTTCTCCAGTGAAGAATCAGAAGGGGAGCCAGAAGAGAAGGAGGACAGAGCATGGAAATCACAGAGAACCTTAACACCCCCCTCACCCAGGAAAACAAGGAACTGGAACAAAAACAAAGACAAAGCATATAAAACAGACAGTAAAAACCGCTAAAATGTCAAGAGAATTCAAGTTCCTATCTGTTAATGTCAGAGGGATGAACTCACCCCAGAAGAGAAATTCAATCTTCAATAAATTATACAAAACCAAAGCGGATGTCATATTAATTCAAGAAACCCACATTAAAGAATCAGATAAGAACATGCTAAAGAATGACAAATTAGGACAAATGTTTATAGCAGCAGATAAACAAAAGAAAAGGGGTGTGGCAATGTATATACAGAAAGACCTTAATCCAAAACTAATCCACACCTCAAGAGATGGAAGAGTGGTAGCAGCAGAGATAACAACAGAGGGCGAAGAAATATTGTTAATAAATATTTATGCACCAAATGAAGCGCAAGACAAGTTCTTCATACAATTAAAAGAACTCCTAACAAAAGAACCAGAGAAAAAAATATGCATCATGGGGGACTTTAATGCAGTAGTGGACAAAGCAAAGGATACCTCAACGACAGATGGGGCAGGAAGAAAAAAGAAAAGAAATATGATCCCTAAAACTTTCTTAGAAATGGCAAAAGAGCTGAACTTAATTGACATTTGGAGAACCCGAAATCCACATAAAAGAGATTACACATTTTACTCGTGCAGACACAAGTCTTGGTCCAGGATTGACAACTGTTGGATCTCAGCAGATTTGACACATCAAGTGGAAGAAATTGAAATATTGCCAAATACGTATGCAGACCACAACCCAATAATAATGACATTAGGACAAGCGAGAAGGAAAGGAGGATGGAGATTAAATACTTATCTGATGAGGGACGAAAATTTTATAACCAAAATGAAAAAGGAAATAGATTTCTTCTTCCAAACAAATAAACCGCAAGATACAGAAATGACAACAATCTGGGATGCAGGGAAGGCCTATCTCAGAGGGTTAGCAATACAATATAATGCACAAAAAAGGAAAGAAAAGAAGAAACAATATCAAGTTCTTCTAACATCCTTAAAGGAGAATGAACAGGAGCTTTAAAAAAGACCCTCAGCCTCTAACTTTAAAAATAAAATAAACATTCTACAACACGAAATCCATCTGCTGGAACAAGAAGAAATGGCAAAAAAAAATCAAGTTTGCAAGGCAAAACTTCTTTGAAAACGCGAACAAACCAGGAAGATGGTTAGCATATAAAATTAAAAGAGAGAGAGAGAAAACAAGGATTGGCACACTAGAAAACAAAGAAGGCAGGGGAATACATAAGCAGAAAGAAATTGAGAAAATAATACAAGATTATTATACAAACTTATATAAAAAAAAGAAATTGAGCAGGAAGATCAGTGGAAATATCTAGACAAGATCGGGAGCTGGAAATTTAGTCACCAACATTTAGAGAGGCTAAACAATCCAATAACAACTTGTGAAATTATGGAGGCATGGAAAAAACAGAAGAAGGGGAAGGCGCCGGGACCGGACGGAATCCCGACGGAATTTTACCAAGGATTGGAGGGAATTCTAGCCCCACAGTTCAAAAAACTAGTGGATTACATTGGAAAAAACGGCAAAATTCCAGACTCATGGAAGGAAGCACATATATCACTGATACACAAAGCAGGAACAGAAAAAAAGAAATTAAAAATTACAGACCAATCTCTCTTCTAAATGTCGATTATAAGATCTACGCAACTATCTGGGCAGCAAGACTAAAGAAGGTGCTTGAAGAAATGATACATGATGACCAAACAGGATTTATCACCAAACGAAAACTAACATCCAATATAAGAACAATAATAAACATCCTGGAATTTTATGAACAACACCCAGAAAAACAAATGATGTTGATTTTTCTAGACGCGGAAAAGGCCTTCGATAATCTGAATTGGGAGTTTATGATTCTACAGTTAAAGAAGATGGGGGCACACGGACTCTTTCTACAAACAATTAAAAATATTTATACCGAGCAGAGAGCGAAGATCAAAGTTAATAATCAAATGACGGAAAGTATCCAAATCATGCAAGGCACGAGACAGGGGTGCCCACTCTCCCCTCTACTATTTGTTCTAATTCTTGAGACTCTGAATAGACAAATAAGAGGGAATAAGGAAATTAGAGGTCTGAAAATCAAAGGGGAGGAATATAAATTGCAAGCCTATGCAGACGACCTGGTAGTAATATTGGATAATCCCATGCACAGCATCGAACAAGTACTAGGAGAAATAAAAGAATTTGGAGCAGTGGCAGGCCTAAAAATAAACTACACCAAAACAAAATTCATGACTAAAAACATCCATAAAAAAGATGTGGAGGAACTCAGCCTTAAAACAAAATTTCAGGAAGTCCAAAAAATAAGATACCTGGGGATTATGATCACCAAAAAAACGAGTAATCTAATGAAGGAAAACTATATCTTAATGCAGAAAGAAATAAAGAGAGATTTGGACGACTGGAACAAGTTGCAAATATCAATGTTGGGTAGAATCGCAACAATCAAGATGTCAGTCCTCCCAAAATTGCTATTCCTTTTCCAAAATTTACCAATTATACTAAATTTTAAATACTTCAAAGACCTAGACACACTGATTTCAAAATTTATCTGGAAAGGAAAAAGACCAAGAATAAAACTTAAAACATTACAAGATTTAAGAGAAAGAGGAGGGATGGGGTTACCAAATTGGTTACTATATTACAAAGCATGCGCCTTGGTTTGGATAAAAGAGTGGGTAACACTTGGGAACCAAAGAATACTAAAACTAGAAGGCCAGGATTTAAGAATGGGCTGGCACGCATATGTGTGGTATGGGGGAATCAAGGAGCAGACACACTTCTCAAACCATATAATAAGGAAAGCACTCTCCTTAGTCTGGCAAAAGTTTCAAGCACAGAACTATAAAAAAATTCCAGAATGGGTAGCACCCATAGAGGCCTTTACTCTAAAAACAATAAACCAAAAGGGTTTACTACTTACTTATCAAGAATTGCTGACTAAAGAGAAGGAGATGAAAGATAAAATAGAACTGGAGAAATTAGGCCTAGCAACAGATTGGTGGTCTATTGCAAAACTGGAATCAAGATACAAAAAAGATAAATGTATGGGTTTCTTTGAAGGGAAAACACGGGTGGATGAACTGTGGATTTATACAAATGAGGGAATTATCAAAAAAATGTACACGTATTTATTAGAATATGAATTGGAGGATGAAAGAGTGAAGGAGGGAATGATTAAATGGGCTCAAAATTTTAAATATAATATCGACATTGATGACTGGACTAAAATGTGGAAAGACAATCACAAATTAATTAAACCTGTTAGTCTCAAAGAAAACATATTTAAAATGTTTCACAGGTGGCATCTGACTCCGGTAAAACTAGCCAAAATGTCAAAAGGGTCTAATAATGTTTGTTGGAAATGTAGAAAGAACCCAGGGACTTACTATCATGCATGGTGGTCATGTGATCAAGCTCAGATGTTCTGGCGGCAGATTTGGAAAGTGGCACAAGAAATTGTACAAATTAAATTAAATTTCAGACCGGAAACGTTACTGTTGAATATAATGCCAGAGATTACTGATAAAAAAATAAAATACATTCTCTTGTACATATATACGGCAGCTAGACTGCTCTGGGCCCAGAAATGGAAAATAACTGAAATACCAACTAAGGCTGAACTCTTGAAAAAGTTACTGGACGTTGCAGAACTGGATATGCTCTCAGAGGCGTTGCGAGACCTCCCAAGGCATTTTGTAAAGGAAAGCTGGAAGATGATATACAGTTGGGCCCAGAAGCAGATAAATGAACAAGGGGCAAAATAGTCATAAAGACGCTTAAAAAGTGACACTAAATCTGGAAGTCTTGCAGATGGCTGTTTAAGGGTGGAATCACTAATACCTCTATATTAGCAATAGATAAGGGGACAGAATCGGTTTATTATAGACTCTGGTTTGTGTTAATAGTTTAATGTGACCCTTAATATTGTTGAATTTTGTTTGTATATACTATGCGAAATAAAAAAAAAATTGGCAAGATTTAATTAACAACTATTGTAACAGTGGTAAAAAAGCTAGAATAAACAAAAAATATTGGTATATGGCCTAGAATAAAGGTGGTATAGGTTTACCGAATGTTAAAAATTATTATTTAGCAAATCAAATAAGGTTTATTGGAGATATTGTGTTTAGTCCAGAGAGATTAATATGGTGGGAAATGGAATCATCGAAAATAAAGGAGGATATTGAAAAATACCTATTCGGCACTACTAAGAAATCAAAGTTAAATGAGATTAACAACCCCTTTCTTAGATCTATGTTAAATGCATGGTATTTGCACAAGAAAAAATTATGTCCCTCAGACTCACCATTGAGATCTGTAACTGAAATGGAGAATTTCCCTACAAATTTGAAAGCTTTTAAAAAAGTAGGGATAAACAAGTGATTAGATTGAAAGACTGGATAGACAAGATGAGAGGGAAAGAACAAATGAATGATGTTCTCCAAGGTACGGATATATCATGGTTCAATTTTATACAATTAAAGAAATGGACTGATATGTGGTTAAAGAAAAATAATAAATGTAGAGACTACACAAAATATGAACAGCTTTTACTGTTGTACGAGGATACTCAGAATGAAATGGTAGTAAAAGGTATTGTTAGCAAACTATATAAAATTATTTCGGATTTAGATGATAATAGGGGAGGACCTGGATCGAAATTAATGTGGGAACAAGATATTAAAAAAGAAATAAGAGAAGAAGACTGGGCTAAAATGTGGAGAATGAGAATACTCAGATCTTTGTCTGTTAGAATAAAGGAAAATTTCTTTAAAATAAATTTAAGATGGTATATGACACCAGTGAAATTGAATAAAATGAATGTAAACTTTTCTAAGCTTTGTTGGAAATGTGATAATGAGATTGGTACATTTTATCATTTGTGGTGGGAATGTAAAAAGTTACAGAAATTTTGGAAATGTATCTTTAAAGAATTAAGTGATATATTAGAAATGACTATAGAGCCTAAATCTGAAAATGCTTTGTTATCAATATTTGTGGACCATAATTATGATGTTAAAACTAAAGAGTTGATTACAAATTTGTTGACAGCAGCTAGATTAATAATTGCTAGAAATTGGAAATCTAAGTATGAACTATGTTTAGAAGAATGGTATAATGAAGTATGGAATATAGCTTTAAATGATAAATTGACTTGCTCTCTCAAGATTAAAAAAGGAGAGTTAAAAAGAGAGATTTTCTATGATATAAGGGGTAGATTCATTGAATACGTACTTGTACGGAATAAGGGTAAGGTTTCCGCGCAACAATCGATTCTGTTCTGGAGGGGAGGATGATGAATGTAAATATGAAGAGCGATCCTGTTGGTGAAGGGGTGCACTGTTGTTAATGTTTGTTTTTCTTTTATGTAATTTGTATATGTTTTTTTAAACTAATAAAAAAAATTATATTAAAAAAAAAAGGAATCTCATCTGGAGCCAGAATGATTCCTCTGTTGTCTTACTTCCGTGGTCCCGGTTCTGAAGCCACTTTCTGAATCCCAAATCAAAGGTGGCCTTGCTTGGTGTTTGGTTCTCCGCCTCACTCCCGGTCACCTTGGGCCAGAGTCAGGAATCCGCATTCAGATTTGTCATTTTAAGCCCTTGGGATTCCAAATCCTTCGGGTGACACTCACTTCTTGTTGTGCATTATGCGTCATCAAGTCTGAACCGACATACAGCAATCCTCACAGGGCTTCCGAGGTGTGTGAGATATTTAAAGAGCAGGTTTAACCCCTTCCCTCCCTCCGCCACTACCTTCTTGTGACCGAGTGGAGATGCCGGCCCAGGTCCCCTCCGTGCTCGTCCATCACTCTTGCCGGTTGTTCTGCGGTGGATGGCCGTTCTTAGGCGCCTGAAATGCCTGCCTGCTCGTCCTTCCCGAGCTGGTGGCAATTAGGATTGTGCCCCCCCCAAATGAAGAAAAGGGGTCACATGTCCCATTCCTGTTTCTCTCCTTACAGAATGCAAGTACTTTTAGTGTGGTTGTTGAAACAATGTTCTCTCTTGGTGTAAAATTGCTTGAGTATCACAAGACTCCTTATCTGCGGGATGAGTGTCTGCTGATTCAGTTACCCATCTTCTGAAAATATTAAAAGAGAAATCCTAGAGATCTCTGTCTCTGAAACTACCAGAACTGGCTGCCAGAGACAGCTAGAGACCATGCTACAGCATTCCTATGACAAGCGTTTTTCAATATTCACATACCGTATATCTGCTGATATTGGGGTGCCCAGTACTTTAAAAGGCTTCTTTTTGTGAATAATATGTTATGTACATTTTGTTCTAAATGTCACAATTAAACCACATTAAAAGAGAAAAAAAACTACAATTTGTCCGCCCTCACTTGTGTTTGTGATAGCAGTAGAATACCTGTAATTCATCTTTCATTTCATTTTTATCTCGGTGCGTTGCCAAACAGCTCAGGTTTTCTTGCCTGGCTCAAACATCTCCACCGAAAGCTTCACTGGAAAAGCCAGCTAGACTTTACCAAGCCTCTCCATTGATTCTCTTTCATCGTGTCTTTTTTCATTATTTAATATTTAAAATATTAAATATAAAATTGTTTAATTTTATTGATTACTTAAAAATGAATCGGAAGCCACTTAACAGCGAAAAGGGATCTCCATGGACATGTGGTTGGTTACGAAGACTTGGTCACAACTTTAAAGAAACAACACACACACACACACAATAAATTAATTATAATATTGCAGAAGAAGAAAAGGAGCAGCAAGAAAGCAAAACAAAGCAAAAACAAAAGTGTCTATAACTAGGTTTATATTAAAATGCATCCAATTTTTAAAAAAAGGTAAACCTCTAACATACTGTGGGTTAGAATCAACTTGATCTAATGAAACAATGTTAGAAGATCTTAGAATAAGATTCCCAAATGTGTTGCCTATAATATTAGGTGATTTCAATGCCAGAATTGGAAATGACTTGTCAAAAATTGCAGAGAAATGTGGGATTTTTGATGAAGATACTTTAGATTTAGATTTAAAATATTGGAATTTTCAGGATGTGAAGATAAATTATGCTGGCGTAAATCTGTTTAAGCTGTTATATATGTTTGATATGCAAATATTAGGAAATAACAATAGCAATTCTCCATATCCGTGCACTTATTTTTCCTAAAGGTCAGGGAGTGTTCTATATTATGTATGTGTTCCAAGAATAAAGTTTCATTGATTTTCTGGCATAACTGTACACCCTATGGTGGACAGTGATCATCAGCCTATAATAGTGGAAGTAAAAGCTAAATCAAACCAGAGAAGTAAGTCCACAAGATAAATGGCTGGCTCAAAATTTAACTATACAAGGGGAGAGAAGATTGAAATAGCATAAAGTGGAAGTAAACAAAATTTCAGAATTTCAAAATTCAAGTTATTGCTTAAAATTAAGAAATATAATTCTAACTCCAGATGATAACATAAACACAGTTATGGAAGCATATCAAATCTGTGAGAATATAAGACCTTTCTTAACAACAGATTCAAATCTAAAGCCATCAGAAGATACATGGTCTCCATGGTTTGATAGGGAATGCAGATTGCGGAGAAAGACAGATGAGGAAAACTCAAACACTGTATGACCAGGAGACACATAATAATATGTTAAAACTCAGACGTGAATATAAACAACTGATTAAATCAAAGAAAAGGCAGTATCAGGAAAATATGTGGGCAGAGCTAGAAGTAGCTGCAACAGGGTTAAATGTAACACATTTTTGGCACTTAGTGGCTGGTAGAATCAATGAGGCAAAGTCTGTCATGGATATTCCTATCCCAGCTGCCACATGGGAATTATATTATAGAGAACTATTTAAGGAAGTGAAAGATGTAAAGCAGACTGGCACACTTTTAGAGAATGAAGATCCAAGCCTAATTCCTCAGTGGTCACGTGTAACAATGCTTGAGATTAAAACACTTATCTAGACACTGAGAAACGATAAAGCCCCAGGAGATGATTTCTTACCCCCTGAATTATTTAAAAACTACTTAGACTGGTGGGCCTCTATATTGTCTGGATTGTTTACTCACATAAATAAGACAGGCTGTATACCCAAAGGCTCGAAAATGAGTATAATCATCCCACTATTTGAGAAAGGTAATCAATATGATTCCAGTAATTTCAGGCCTATTAGCCTAATTGATATTCCAGCAAAAATTTATGCAAGGCATCTCTTGAATAAATTAGAGGACTGGGAAGAAGAAAATTCCAACTTTGTTGAGGAACAGTCAGGTTTTAGGAAGGGACGCACCACCCTAGATAATTGCTATATATTACATCATCTAATAAATAAATATACCTTTAAGGGGAGCAGCTTTTTCAGCCTTTATCGATCTAAGTGGAGCATTTGATTCGATAAATAGAGGACGCCTCTGGGGAAAATTGGCAGTGAGAAATGTAGATCCAAGATTATTGCTATTGCTCAAAGCACTGTATACAGAAACCACACTGAAGGTGAGAACAGGTTTAAATTTTGCATTGACAGACTCTGTTCCAACATATAAGAGTGTCCGCCAAGGATGCATCAGAGTTATATGCCAAAGATTCTAAATAGAGAAGTAAATATATTTTTATATGCTGATGATATGATATTGCTATCAACAACCCAAGTGGGTATGAGGAGACTTTTGAAACGGTTTAATATCTATTGCCAAGAAAATGATTTATGCATTAATAATGATAAATCCAAAGTGGTGGTATTCAGCAAAAAAAGAAAAACTCATAAGTGGTCTATAAATTCTAAAGATTTACAGCAAGTTAAATGTTACTGCTATCTGGGCATTAAGTTTGAGGCATCAGGATCCTGGGCATCGCAAATAAAGAAAAATACATTAAAAGTACGGGCCAGTTTACAATTGGTTAACAAACTCTTAAACTACAGTTACCCAGGCACTTTAATCCCAATTTTTAAAAATTTTAAGGCTAAGATAATTCCTATGTTAATTTCATCATTCATTCATTGGCATCCTTCAGTCTCGAAAGACTATGGTATCATGCCTGGAGTAGAGATCCTAAAAACAACACCTAGTGTGACTAAATAGACCAATTCGGGAATTGCAGTCTCTACCGCACTGGCGGCAGATGTATTCTGTTTCTTGCCTGGTCCTCGAGTTTCGTTCTTTCCGTGCCTGCCTCTTTTCCTCTGCCTGTTGGACAAATGCCTCTTCAAATTTATGTAGACCATGCTGTATCTCTTGCCTCCAGACAGTGCAATCGGAGGTCAGGGTTTCCAAACTGTTGAGGTCCATTCCCAAGGCCTTCAGGTCCCTCTTACAGATATCCTTATACCGCAGCTGTGGTCTCCCTCTGGGGCGCTTTTCCTGCATTAGTTCTCCATATAGAAGATCTTTTGGGATCCGACCGTCATCCATTCTCACAACGTGTCCAAGCCAGCGTAGGCGTCGCTGTTTCAATAAAGTGTACATGCTAGGGATTCCAGCTCGATTCAGGACTATGCTATTTGGAACTTTGTTGTGCCGGGTAATGTTGAATATTCGCCTAAGGCAGCGCATATGGAAGGTATTAAGCTTTCTTTCCTGTCGAGCATGGATGGTCCAAGACTCGTTGCAATACAAAAGTGTGCTCAGTATGCAAGCTTTATAGACCTGTATCTTTGTATGTTCTGTCAGCTTCTTATTGAGCCATACTCTCTTTGTTAGTCTGGAAAACATAGTTGCTGCTT
The DNA here is from genome assembly GCA_023846285.1 of Phrynocephalus versicolor. Taxonomy (NCBI): domain Eukaryota; kingdom Metazoa; phylum Chordata; class Lepidosauria; order Squamata; family Agamidae; genus Phrynocephalus; species Phrynocephalus versicolor. Next base: position 34,109 of record JAHTLZ010002030.1, read on the forward strand.
TACCTATACGTTTATTCAGCTCAGACTCTAGTGAGAGTGTATCTGAGATAGTTGAGCCAAGATACACAAAGTCATGGACAGCTTCCAGTTCTTTTGCAGAAATTGTAATGCGAGGAGGAGAGTCCACATTCTGGCCCATTATTTGTGTTTTTTTCAGGCTGATTTCTAGCCCAAAATCTTTGCAAGCTTTACTAAAATGGTCCATGAGTTGTTGGAGATCTTCGGCAGAGTGAGCAGTAATGGCGGCATCATCAGCGAAGAGGAGATCCCGCAAACACTTCACCTGTACCTTAGACTTTGCTCTCAATCTAGAGAGGTTGAAGAGTTTTCCATCTGATCTGGTCCGTAGATAAGATACCCTCTGTTGAACTTCCAAAAGCATACTTCAGCATGATAGCAAAGAAGATCCCAAACAAGGTTGGCGCAAGGACACAGCCCTGCTTCACTCCGCTTCGGATGTTGAAGGGATCTGACACCAGGCCATCGAAAACTACATTGCCCTTCGTATCCTCATGAAAAGACCTAATTATGTTAAGGGGCTTGGGTGGGCATCCAACCTGGAGGAGTATTTTAAAGAGTCCGTCCCTACTAACCATATCAAATCCCTTTGTAAGATCTATGAAGGCTACAAAAAGTGGCTGTCCTTGTTCCCTGCATTTCTCCTGCAACTGCCTGAGGGAAAATATCATATCAGTAGTGGACCTGTTGTTTCGAAAGCCACACTGTGATTCTGGATAGACTCTCTCTGCAAGTATCTGGAGCCTCTTCAGTATAACACGTGCAAACAGCTTCCCGACAACACTAAGAAGAGAGATACCATGATAGTTGTTACAGTCGCTCCTGTCACCTTTGCTCTTATAAAGCGTAACGATGTTAGCGTCCTTCATATCCTGTGGTACTCCCCCTTCCCCCCAGCAAAGGCAGAGGATTTCGTACAGTTCAGTGGCAATGATCTCTTTGCAGCACTTCAGAACTTCAGCAGGGATGTTATCTTTTCCAGGTGCCTTGCCAGAGGCAAGTGAATCCAGAGCTACATTTAGTTCTTTTAGTGTTGGTTCATTGTCAAGCTCCTCCAAGACAGACAAGCACTCAATATTATTTAAGACTTCTTCGGTTATTGTGTTTTCTCTGGAATATAGATTGTGCTGCTCACGATCCTGGATGATCTCACCTGAAACCGTCTTTAAGGGTGCAGTTTTCTTATGTATTGGCCCTAAGGCCTGTTTAATTCCGTCATACATCCCCTTGATGTTACCTGTATCAGCTGCCATCTGAATCCAAGAACACAGTTGCAGCCAGTAATTGTTAGCACATTTCCTGGCAGTCTGCTGGACTTTGTTACGAAGAGCTCGCAGGGCCTGTAGGTTGTGTTCGCTGGGACAAGCTTTATATACAGTCAAGGCTCTCCTCTTTTCCTCAATAGCTGGCATCAGCTCTTCTGAGTGGGCTTCAAACCAATCTGCTGTCTTTCGAGTCTCCCTGCCGAATACTGATAAAGCAGTGTTATAAACAACATTCTTAAAATGTTCCCAACGTTTAGATGCATTATCTTCAGCAGGGCCAGGAAGAGCTTCCTTGAGTACATGGGAGAATTCCTCCACTTTTCCTTGGTTATAGGTGTTACTGGTATCAATTTTTGATGTTCTTTCCTTCTTCAGGTGGTGCAATCTCTTTGTTTTCAGTTTTACTTTGCTGTGCACCAGGGAGTGGTCTGTGTCACAGTCGGCACTCTGATAACTGCGTGTGATTGTAACACTAGAAATGCTGGAGCGCCTGACGAGAATCAGGTCAAGCTGATGCCAGTGCTTCGATCTTGGATGTCTCCAAGAGACTTTGTGCTAGGGCTTTATGTTAAAGAATGTATTCCTGACACAGAGACCATAATAGCAGCAAAACTCCAGCAGGCGTTGGCCATTTTCATTCATCTTTCCAATGCCGAATCAACCTAGGCAGGTGGGCCAGGAGTTATAATCAGCTCCAACCCAGGCATTAAAATCACCGAGGATAGCTATTGGTCTTTTCTCAGGGATTTTCTTGATAGTGGCAGCTAGATCATCATAGAATTTGTCTTTAAGTTCTGCTGGAGATGATAATGTTGGTGCGTATGCACTGATAAGTGTAACCAACTCTGCTGTAGAGTGTGTTGCATGCACAGGATTCTCTCACTTCCTACAGCAGGTGGGATAATGAGACCTAGTAAAGTATTTCTAACAGCAAAGCCAACCCCACATTCCCTGGTCTCGTTTGATGGTTTTCCCTGCCAGAAGAACGTAAAGTTCCTCTCCTTGACAGATCCAGAGTCAGGTAGCCTTGTCTCTTGGAGAGCAACAATGTCCATCCGCAGTCTGCACAGTTCCCGGTTGATGACAGCTGTCTTTTGTATAGTGTCCATTTCTTGGAGATAGTCTGAACAGCCAGGGTTCATTGTCCTAATATTCCATGTGCCCAACTTTAGGCTCGAGATTTTTTTATGTTTATTGCATGGTGCGGAGTCAACGATTCGTTTGCTGGAGAGCAAACGAATTCCATCCTGATCCGCCTAGACCCAGGTAGCTGCCGCTTCCTGTGTTGTTCCCCCACTAGTTGCTGCAAATGGTCCTCTCCAGGGCACAAGGCCTGGGTAATTCAATATGGAGATTAGGCTGTTACCCAGGCAGCGAAACCCCCCTTTCCACGTCGCTGGAGTGGTCCAATAGAACAGCAAAGCCGATACGATTAGTTCCAGCTGTGTCGCAGGAGTTGCCAGAACATGATTGTATACAGTCATGAACTGTCTCCGGGACTCCGGCTCCGGTTTTTTCCTCAAGGTTGACTCCTGAAGCCTTTTCTAATGATGGATATAGCCACAAGGCAGTGGAGGTTTGAAAGAGTTTCCTTCTCCTAAGGGTGGTTCTTCCGCTTTTTCTGCCATTGGGGCAATGAGAGCCCTCTTCCACCTTCAAAACTGTTGACCGTCCTCTCCTTGTGCTCTTGGCTGCTGTTCTTTCTCTTGCTGCAGGCGGAGGAAGAGCTCTGGGAGAAGTACTGTACTATGTTCATTCAACACCTTCTGCACTAAGGGCCAGCATTCTTTCAAATATGCTTCTCTGTATTTTGGGAAGAGAGTAGCAAAACTGCTTTCTTCCAGAAGCCCTCTGGGATTATCTTCTCTTGTAAAGGTTGGCTCTTTCCATCCATCAGGAACTGTGAGAAGCTCAGAGTCATCTACTTTGCTGTTTTTCTTCCTCTTGGACTTTCGGTTCTCGCCATCCCTGTTTCCACGTTCAGCTTCGTCAGAGGCCGCCATGACACTATGTTAATTTATGGTGCTGAAATATGGGGTTTTGCAAACCTTAAGAAAATTGAACAGGTTCAAACACAATTTTACAGGCCTATCATGGGAGTTTCAAGTTCTACCCCAGCACATTTAATAAGAGCAGAACTTGGTGGAAAAACGAATTCGGGTCTGATTCTTGTAAGAATGGCAAAGTATTGGTGCAGAATAAGTCGCTTAATGGAAGAAAGATTGCCCAAGATTTGTTTGGAGGAGCAGAGTGTTTCTAGGTATGAACATTCATGGTTAAATAAACTGTTTAAGCTCTTTCCAAAATTTGGTTTTTCAGCTCAGGCTTTAAATCCTTTACGTGACGACTTTTTGATGTTGAGGCACAGATAGATATATCTGCTGTTGCATCTACAACAACAACAAAATGGTTGCCTAATACAAAACAACTGCATCATTATGAAGAATATTTAACAGTCCCAATGAAAATGCAATATAGAAAAGCATATACTCGCTTGCAATATGAACAAATGGATACTATGATGAAATGGGGTAGGTTTCAGGGTATCCCTATAGATAATCGTTTATATGTTTGTGGAAACCCTGCCCTCGAGGATGTCTGTGAAGATTCTCAGTCATCCAGGTGAGTTTATCTGGAAGTTGAGTCATGGCTACTGGACTTATTTTTTGAGAGACAGAAACGTTTCGCTGTTCATCCAAACAGCTTCATCAGTCTCGAGGACTTAGCCCATTATGTATTTGACTGTCCCCTATATAGCAATATAAGAGAAAAATATTTACAGCACATTTTAAAGAAAGTGGAAAAGAGAAGCATCTCAGAGAAACTGAATTTTTTATTACAAACATCTAATTTAGATATAATAAACAGAGTTGCAATATTTTCTTTTAAAGCCGCTATATGCAGAGCTAAGTACTCGGATGGTATCGGTGTAAATGCCATAAAGATTCAGAGGTATTGTGGGGATTCCTGCTCTGATAGAGAAGGAATGATAGGGATTGCTGCACTGTGATATCTCAAATACGAAGGGAGTACAAGAATGGAGTGTCGACACACGCTGTGATCTTCGGTGCTGTTTATTCTGGAGGCCAGTAGAAGCAATCAAACCAAGCAGGCAAGACAGAGCACTGGCAGCTTGTTGATGTTACATGCTCGATGGTGGAAGAGCTCTGATGGTAAAAAGCTCCCCCTCCTCTCCAGCCCAAGACTTTTATAACTCCCCACAGATTCATTTCCCACATCATCAGAAACTACCAATCAAATCCACCACATTCTATTAAGCATGCGCACTTAAGAGCCTGCGAATTCCTGAGATTCCTACAAACTGGTCTCCCCCGCATCTCAGCGCCATTAAGCAGGACAGAGCTTATTCTCCGCCGTGATTTTCCAGCCCATCACCCATGATGCATTGCCCTCAGTGTGATGTCAGAGTCCCCATGCTTATAGAGCTATACTAAAGATGAATCCCTACCAAGTCAGACTTCTCAGTCTATGTTAAGTCACAGATCTATGGTGATAGAACACAGAAACTATTATAGGATTACCACAAGGTATGAAGATAGCCTCTTAGAATGCAAATTAAATGTTTTATGTAAAGGTTTTAAAATTGTAAAGTAAATACTTTTTAGGGGATTTTAGTTAAATTGGTTTAAGTAAACAATATTTTATATCATACTATAAAAGCATTAATATTAAAAAGTTTATTTTATTGCATAAATACTGATAAATATGGCATGATAATATGTTTTCTTGTTTGAAATGTATATTTTGCAATGATCTGATGATTATGCAATAAATAGTCTATCTATCTATCTAATGAAACAATAACACAGCTTGTTCTCATGGGGAAATGCCACCCAAATAGTGATGTTACCAAGCTGGGTGGTATATAAGCTTTATTATTTACTTATTTATTATTTATTTCAGAATATTTTTACCTTCCATTTCTCCTTGGAAAAGGACCCAAAGCAGCTTACAGTAGTGCGGGATAATATACAGTCCAGTACAATTAAGACATGTTCAAGTATTTGAGAACAAGGAATTGAGGGACATCTTACAGCATTAATAGACAACATTACATTAAAGCTACATGGTAGTAAGTAGTTATAAACACTAAGTCTATGTGAACCTATAGATTCATAAATAAAGGGAGCCGTCCTATGCAGGTGAAGATCAAATCGTTCATTGTACCTGTGTTAATTCATAGGGAATGTGTGGCTGTTATTTTTAAAGTTTTATTTTAAATGTGGTGGACAAATGGGTGTGTGTTTTCTCTCCAGATTCACAGGGCAAGTAATGAACTTAACATTAGCTTGTGAATGTTAACACAGTGGCTAAAGTCCTCTTGCGCAGTTAAGCAAATGACGTAACTTTTAGGCACAAATGGCCATGAGTGAAGAAAGCTTCATAGACATCACCCACGACAGTTCATGCTGATCTGGTTGACTTGGCATGCAACCAAGTCCCCCAAATCAGTGAGTGCCAGATTATGTCTATGGAGATTCTAAACTGATGACAATTTGTGTCCAAATGTTATGCCATTCACACAACAGGATTTTGGTCCTTGTTGCCACAATCTGATGAAGACCTATAAGTGGCTTGTAGAGAGAGATCTTGTCTATACACAAGTGACCAAGATCCATGGGAAGGGAAAAGTCAAGCCTGTTGCTGTTCTGGTGCCATCAAGTGGCCCCAACTTAGGAACAACCTCCAAAATGTCCGGTCAGGAGCAGTCCTGCTCGGCTCTTGCAAAATCAAAGAGGTGGCTTCTTTGAGGGAGGCAATCCATCTTACATCCACCCTTCCTCTTCTCCTTCTGCCTTCCAAAGGAAAGATCAAGGAAAGAAAACATTTGACAAATCAATAACATTCCCTTTTAAAAATTGCATCATCTCACAGGGGTAGTCTCTACATTTTATTGTGAAAACTGCACCTGTCGAACTTCTGCCTCCCCCAAAGGTGTCGAAGCCTTTTCTCTCTCAGTTAGGAAGATACAGGTGGTGACCGTGATCTATGGATTTTGTAGACTTTGCAATTCTCCTAGTCTAATTTTTTAAACATTTAAACTACATGCCCTTGTCTGTATTCCCCACCTTGTTTTCTTCCCAACCTGGTCCATAGAATCATAGAGTTGAAAGAGACCTCGAGGGCCATCCAGTCCAAACGCCCTGCCATGCAGGAACCACCATCACAGTGCTCCTGATATATGGTCACCCAGCCTCTGCTTAAAAACCTCATCCAGAAGTCTTGTAGCTCTATTAAAGAAAGAGATCAAATTAATATGGCATGAGTTATACTGTGTTGGCGTCTCATAATGACAGCATTGCTAGTTAAGCAATTACTAACTGATTGCTGAATATTTTCTTCTGGATCTTACCAGCTTGAAGTCAAGCTCACTGGGCGGTAATTATTTGGGTCCACTCCCCCCCCCCCCGTTTTTGAAGATAGGGACAACATTCCCCCTCCTCCAGTCTATAGGGCCTTCCCCTGTTCTCCAGGACTTCTCAAAGATTATTGCCAATGGTTCTGAAATTGCTTTGGAAGGGGAAGCTAAGATAGTTTGATAGTTTGAAATGTAAACAATCTAAAGTTCCAAAGATATTAAAGAGACTGGCTGTAGAAGCAGTCCTGCGAGAGAGTAAAACTGGTGTTTTTTTCTTATTTTGTCCTTCTTCTCTGCTTTGGATTTGGGAAAAGATCGTGCCTGGAAATCCCCCACCTGGAGGAGAGGGTGGTACTTTGCACATGCTCAGAGGTCGTCTGCAACAACTGTCGCTCCCCTGGGAAGCAACCATTTATACAACAGGCTTGTATATACATTTGTCATAAACATTTATTTTAAATAGGTGTTAATTGAGAACGTTGGGAAAACAGCCCTGACAGCTGCTTGGCGTTTGGGGAGGAGAAGCTCTGAACGGCTGGAAAGACATAAAAAGAAAGATCTGGAAGTTGAGTCATGGCTACTGGGCTGACTGACTATAAGATGGAGTACTTGCACTAGCTGTATTCAGACCGATGAAGCTGTTTGGATGAACAGCGAAACGTTTCTATCTCTCAAAAAAGAAGTCCAGTAGCCATGACTCAACTTCCAGATAAACTCACCTGGATGACTGAGAATCTTCACAGACATAAAAAGAAAGAACCAGCCTCAGGGACTCCACCCCCCCTTCACACACAAGTGTCACTTGGCGGATGGCTGTGAGCACACAAGGGGGGAACCCTCCAGCAGAGAGAGTGGGAGTCCCTCTCCATCGGTCGGGGGTCCACATTCAAGCTCTCCTGGGCTGTCGGTAAGGCTCGGCTTCGTTTCTCCCCCGGGCACCAGACAGGGTACAGCCATCAAGGGCTCGATCCCCCCATTTATACGCTGGAGGGTTGGTTATTTATTTATTTATTGGAAGAAGTGGGCTTGATTTAGCACGGGGTTGGACCAGGAGGCAGCCAAAGGGACAACCCACTAGGAGGAGGAGGAGGAGGAGGAGGAGGAGGAGGAGGAGGAAGGCCAGGGCGAAGGCGGGGATCAATCCTGCGCGGGGCGGAGAGGCGGGTGGAGCTTCAGCCTCGCTCGCTTCCGGGACCCTTCGGAGGCTCCCCCTCCTTCCTTTCCTCCTGCTGGGATTTGCTGCTCTTCCTCCTTTTGCAGAGCGGGGTCTCCTCGGGAGCAAATCTGGACTCGGCAGGAAGAGCTGGGCTTGCAGGGTGAGTGACTCGCCCCGCCGTTCCTTCTCGCCTCTGGGCTGATGGGGAGGAACGGCCTGCGTTACAAACTTCCGTGGAACGACCCCCCTCCCTTGCTCCTATTGGGACTTGGGACCCCCATCCCCGCCACTTGCATTTCGTCCTCAATGCCGGGCTGATCAGAGGCGACCCTTTTAGAAGGTCAGAGAACTCACTTTTTTGCTATTCAGGCTTCCTTCTAGAAAAATCTATGAGTTTATATGTTCGTTTCTTTACTATCACCTCTCATTGCACTGTTACATTGCATTGCTCAAGTTGCAGAAAATATAGTCGGGATTTTTTATTTTAATTTATTTGATATGTAAATCATGCCATCTGACCAATAGTCAATCTTGGATGTGTACCAAAATTTAAACATAAGTAATACAGTAAATAATAGGTACAAATCAAGCAACCCCCTCTCTCATCCTCTTTCTGGGAAATGTGTTCTTGTTTTTACTCTTCCTGCTATCACCATAGGAGTATTCATAATATAAAGAGATGTGTTTACCTTGTACTCTTCACCAGAACTGATTGCAGTGAAATCAGTGTGAAGGTGGAGAAAAGTTAAATATAAATTTTAAATGACTCCCTTTCCCTTCCTTGTGACTTGGGTTCCAAGATTTTACCTCCCCAATATTTATTGGCTTTTGTATTTTTATATCAAATTTTGCACATGTGATCAAGAAACTGGGGCTCTTTGATTGTGACGTGTGTTAAGAAGAATTAATTAAGAAATATCAATTGTTAAGATGATGGAATATTAATAAATTTATTATCATAAAAAAGAAGGCATGTATACTTGACTGAGAGTTTTGCCAAAGGTTGGCCTGTTTCTTAACCTTCTTCTTGTAGATTGGAGGTGCTGAAAATAGAATAATACAGCTCAAGAAAGATTGCAATGAAGGACGAACCAGAGGACGTCTCTTCCGTAAAAGCCACCCACGTCCTCCAGCCTGAATCTCTGGTGGAAGGGTCAGGATGGAGGAGCTGGAAGGAGGGCCCAGGAGAAAGGGGTGACTGGGAAGCCCATGGCAGGATTACCTGAGGACCCTACAGCCCCCTGGCCCAGGAGGGGAGCACTCGGTGAGGGAGGAGACCTCGGTGGCCCCCTGGGAGGACACCAGGGCCTTCCTGGCCTCCTTTGAGCAAGTGGCCCAAGCCTGCCAGTGGCCCAGAGGAGAGTGGGCAGCCCGGCTTGTGCCAGCCCTGAGCGGAGAAGCGGAAGAGGCCTTTCAGAGCTTGGATGCTGCACATCAGGGGGATTTTGGGAAAGTGAAGGCCGCCATCTTGCGAGCGGAGGCCCTGCGGATGGAGAAGCAGCGCCAGCACTTCCGGCACTTCTCCCGGCTGGAGGAGGTGGGAGACCCCCGGAGGCTTCACGACCAACTCCAGGAGCTTTGCCACCGGTGGCTGCGGCCGGAGAGACACAGCAAGGAGCAGATCGTGGAGCTGCTGATCCTGGAGCAATTCCTGGCCAGCCTTCCCTCGGAGCTCCAGGGCTGGATCCGGGCAGGAGGGCCGGGCACATGTTCCCAGGCGGTGGCCCTGGCCGAGGACTTCCTCAGGAGCCAGCAAATGGTTCAAAAAGAGAAATGGCAGGTAAGGTTGTGTGATTTAATTTATGCACTTCTTTCAGGGGATGCCATTCATTGGAAGCAAGACTGGCTCACAATTGTCCCATGACAACCCCCACACATAATCTTGACATGGGGGGGAACTAGCTCAGAAATCCCTCTAGAACTAGTGATGGTGCAGATCTTGCATTGGTTTTGAGGGACCAAGAGGGCTTTCTGAAGTCCTCTTCACCTATCCCAAGGAGAATGCTTTGTTTGCATTAAGAGGACTGTTCACTCTTTCTATGTGCCCCCTGATAGGTTTTATCCAGATTATAAGACAACACGGTAATGCAAAATAGTAAGGGATCAGTCAGAGGCCTAGCTTACATTTGCTACTTGACTAGGATCGCCGTCATCATCATCTTCATTGTGGAACCGCAGAGCTGGGAGGGACCCTCTGGGTTGTTGAGTCCAGCCTCTGTCCGGGGAGGGACACTGGGGGGAACTGAACCCCCGATCTTTGGTGGCCAGATTCCTCAACCAGTGAGTTCTCCTGCTCTCCTGTAAAATCCTGAGGAATGTCAAGGAAGAACCAGACATATTGAGGAGGCAGAGGCATAAGCCTAGCATACCACATACTGTATTTTTTGCCCTATAATACACACTGGGCCATAAGACACTTCTAGTTTTTAGAGGAGAAAAACAAGAAAAAATGTTTAGCCTAAGGTTTTATGGTGGAGGAAGGGGAGGCTTGGAAACGAGGTAATTGAAACTGCAGAATCCCAGCTGCAGCACGAGATGGGAGAGGCTCCGTCCAGGTATCTTATCTCTAAATCAAAATATGATAAATATGTAGGGAGGATTGCTGTATTTCTCCTTACTTTTGGGGGTGGGAAAAGTGCAGCTTATAGGGCAAAAAAATACAGGTGTGTTGTTTTAAGCAAGTTCAGTGACACCTGCTTACGCTGGACTTTTATGATGCATCTGTCAGACCGGTTGTTTTGTCTTTGTTGCATTCATCTGTTTTTCCTTTGGGTGAGAGATTCAGCCGGTAAGCCAGTTGAGCACTTGATGCTCGTAATTCCGTCTCTCTACCAGGCACCACTGTATTAAATCACCCAGGGAGTGCTTTGAGCACCTGTGGGGCAGGAGAGGCAAAAGGAGGGGCTCCACGGAGGAGAGTGACGCCCACCCCTGCCGAGCTGGAGAGGGAGGAGTGGCGGGAGAAGCCAAGGCGCAGGGAGGAGGTCAGGGCTGCGGGACTGGGAGAGAAATTGAGAAAACAGTTTGAAGAGTCCCTGGCGGAACGAGAAAAGGTGGGAACGGCCAGCCAACCCACGGCTGTGGAGGCGGGGTTTGGGGAAGCTAAAAGGAAGAAACCTCGTGTCCTGCCCTCAGGTGGGGAATGGGTAGGAATGGAGGACCCATAGACCGGAAAAGGGGGACGGATGATGATGCCTCAGGCTGAGGCTGAGAGCTACCACCGAAGAGCGCACAAGAAAGTCTGTTACTATTGGGGGGAGAGATTACAGTCATAAATTAAAGAAGATGGGGCAGGACTTGGCCTTCAAGAAATGGGCGAAGAAGGTGAAGGAAGAAGAGCAGCGGACCGGGAGGTAGTCCTGCGGGAGGGGTCTGGGTTTGTGGGACAATTTCCCTCTCCGGAATTGGTGTTGGGGGAGACCTGGACCCAAAGTCACCTCAGAAGTTGGGGTGCAGGCAGAGATGCCGACCCGGGACTTGGAACCACTGAAGGGGTCTGGTGGAAACCCCCCTCTTAGGAGCGGAAGGTGGCTGGAACTTCTCGTTGTTTTCTCCTGCAAGGGACTCTAAAAATAACCCGTTCACTGTTGATATAAGTTCTCTTGAACCAGTTGTTAAAGGAAGTGCCTCCAGAAGTCTGGAAGAAGACAATAAAACTCCAGTTTGTTCTAAGAGAGATGCCTCTTTATTGAACTCAGCAGGGCGGGTAGTCTGGCAGAATGGTGAAGTCCCACAGCACCATATTATGTATTGATTTATTTCAATTCTATAGTGCCTCATTTGAGCAAATCGCTCTTCTGGGCATTTTCTAATGATACATAAAACATGCATTATCTAGCAATAAGTACACAAGAATTTCAGTGTGTTCCGCTGTGTTCTGGCCCCATGACCCTGGAGGCACCACCAAGAAGGCCTGGCATCTCTTCATGGATTTTATTCCTTCTCTTGTTTCCACTGAATCTCCACCTATGTTTTAGGGTCCAACCACAGATGAGTTTTTGGGTGCTTTGGATGCTGCGGAACAGCTGTTAGAAGTTGATAAAAACAGTGATATAGTGACAGGTAAGGACAATATATATCTGTATACAGTATTTATATCTATTTTAAGGAAACTTTTTATTAAGGTGTATAAAACAATACAAAATACAAATACAGAACATGTATTAAAAAGAAAACTAAGCAACAGTGCTCCCGTGTACCAACCATGCTCCCCTCTTAAACAATATTGACCCTTATTATCCTCCTTTCCAGAACTGAATTGATTGTTGCACTGGGACTTTACCCTTATTTCTTACAAGCACATATTCAATAAATCTTTATTATTTAATTCTTTCTTATCTTTAAATTTAATGTCAATTTGTCATTTAAGGCAATATTAAAGGGTGATAAAATAAACCATGAATGTGCTCATTTGAAGGATTAAGAGTGGTGGGTCACTTTCCCTTCTGAATTTTAAAATCCTGCTTCCGTCCTTCACAGGCGGTAGAATTAAATGCCCAAGTCAGACCTCTTCACTGCTTCCTCTTGAAGGACAGGGAACGGACCAAACCAGGGTGGACGAGGTATGTGCCCATTCTAGTGATTCCCCTTTTGACTTGAAGTGATGAGATTGTAGGAGAGTCAAGCACACATTTATATTCTAATGAAGAGTCAGGCCCGGATCCATGGCGTGCATGTCAAGTGGGAGAAATAGTTCTTCTTATATTTTATATTTTAATATCTGTGGGAAGCGTAATATGTGCTCACCTTCCTGATGTCTATTTTACTGTTGGATACCACCTAAACGAGCGGCAAGGCCACTAGATCAAGCAGTAGGGACATACAGGAATATAATAAATACATATTGCTGTCAGATCTGCAGTATATTAATGAGATGGACAAACAGACAGATGGATGCAAAATTCAGTAAACAAGTAAGTATTTCAAAGGGAGACATGTATCCTTGTATCTCAGGAGCACATATTAGCTGATTTTGGGACTGTAGGCCATAATCTGCCTCCATTTGTCTCACTGATCATTTTTCTCCGTTTATTCTTAAATTACAGTAGTACCTTGTTGATGAGCATAATCCATTCCAGAAGCATGATCGTAAACCAAAATATTCATGGATAAAATTTAAAACTCCCATCAGAAATAATTAAAACTTACTTAATTCGTTCCGTGGCCACAGGCCACGTAGCCATGGATGCTGCCTTCACCCCCTTGTCACAGCAAGATGCCTGCCGTGGCACAGGTCTGCCCGGGCGCAGTGGCAGCAGGGAAGAAGGTGTGGCCATGAAGGTCCACTCAGTGCTCTGGTGCTCGTTTTACAAGACGAGCTTGTCAACCGGAATTTTTTTAACATAATTTGCTCATAAACCAAGGTATTGCTGTACTTGTTCTGTGGCTCAGGACCTGTGGGTGATATCACCATCTATCCTCCGCAGCAGAATGTGATGTGTATGTGTCTCTGTATGTCTTTTTTCCTCCTGTTCTCAGGGACAAAGACAACACCAGGAGGCCGTCCCGTCCCCGCAGGTTGTCCAACAGAGCCCGACTGAGCCAGGCCGGGAGATCATGGTGTGGCCGGTCTTGAAGGAAGAGGAGGAGGAGAAGAATGAAGATCCATTAGGTAAAGAGGAGTCTCCCTGCTCTGAACCAGAAAGAGGGAATGGAAAAACAGGGAAACATACACCTTTCTTGACTGGTCCTGTCTTCTTTTATTTTTGGCTGGGATTTTTTTATTTTAGTTAAGGGGTAAATAGGGAGGGATGAATTGGGATACAGAAAAAAGAAGAGGGGCATGCAGGTTGGGCAGAACACTTAATAATCTAAGAGTCATATTACAGTTATAAAGAATTCAAGTCAGGCTTATATAATCATGCAAATAACCAAGCAGTTTTGGCTTTTGTCATGTTGTTCCACTTAACTTTGCCCTTTTTGTAACCACATACAAAACTCCTCCCCAGATTCTTGGTGGTACCTCTAACCATTTTGAGAATTTGTCCATTTCTGCCGTCTCAAGGATTTGGGTTATCAGCTCCTGTTTCTTTGGTATTCCTGACTCTTTCCGGTGTTTTCCGAAGACAATTCTTGTTGCCGTTATGTTATGATATGTACTAAATATAGACTCTACTGATCCATTGTATCTGACATGTTCGACAAGAAAAGTTCAGGTCTGTTGTTCTGTCTGGACTGAAATATACTCCTTTGTTGACCAGTCCTGTCTTGCGAAGATAATAATGCCCAATCATCGCAATAAGATAAGCTATTGTTGAAGGGCAAGTTTCTAATTTGAGGATGTTATGTGTTGTTTTTCTTCTGTACTCAAGAGTCCCATTAGATTCCTGGCATGACATCCATGAAACAAAGTATAAATGTGTTTCCAGAAGCAAATCTGTCATTCATTGCACCAGCCGCTAGAGGAGTTTACTGAACGTCCTGTGTTTCTCTTGTCTCTTTTTCCAGGGGCTGGACTGGCTGACAGCCTCTTTTCTTCTCTCTGCAGGTATTGGGATGGGGAGTCAGATCGAAATTGAGACATCACAAGGGGGAGGAAATCAGGCAGGAGAACTACCCAGGGCAACCCCACGGTTAAGCCGAAAGAATGGGTGGAAGATGCTCCAGGAAGGAAGTCAGTCCAGAGAGAAGCTGGGAGATCAGCCACTGGAGACGGAGGAGGCACCTCCAACAGGGCTCACCGGAGGTCTTTCAGCTTCTGTTGATCAGTCTTCCAATGTCCGGACAAGCGACAAAAGGCCTTTGGTCTCCAGGTACGGAAGAAAGTACCATTACCTCCACGAACTCGATATAGCAGATTCCACAGAGGATCACGTTGAAAGCCAGACGTCTGAGGAAAACCTCCAAAAGCGTTCATCCTGTGATAAACAAGACAGGAAGCTCACGAGAGAGAGAAAATTGGAATCCTCTGAAAACAGTTTGGAAGGAAAGCAGAGGAACCATTTGGAAGAGAAATCCCATAACTCCCCTGAACATGGAAACAGATTGAGTTGTGCCAAATCTCTCATGAGAAACCAAGGGATTCAAAGCGAACAGATAGTCCACGGATGTCCTCTCTCCAGGAAACATTTCAATGAAAGAGAACAGTTGATCAGCCACGAACAAGAGTGTTCTGCCAAGACAAATCAGGAATATCTCAAATCTGGGAGAACCTTGACTTTTGAACAGCAAGGCACGAGAGACCAAGGACTTTATCTTGGCGGGAAACCCTACAAATGTTCTTGGTGTGGGAAATACTTCAACTGGAGAGACAAACTGAAGAGGCATCAGAGGACTCATACGGGGGAAAGACTATACAAATGTCTTGAGTGTGGGAAAAGCTTTTTGCAGAAAGTGCATTTGAAGATCCATCTGAGGACTCATACCGGAGAGAAACCCTACCAATGTTTTGAATGTGGGAAAAGATTTGCCTGTAGCCAGCATTTGAAGAAACACCAACGGATTCATACTGGGGAGAAACCCTACAAATGTCCTGAATGTGGGAAAAGCTTTACTCAGAAAGGAAATCTGAATACCCATCAGAGAATTCATACCAGAGAGAAACCCTACTAATGTCCAGAGTGTGGGAAAACATTCAGTCATAGTTGGACCCTGAGGTGTCATCAGAGAATCCATGTCCAGGAGGCACCAACGTTGGATCTTCATGTGGGAGATACTTGGCTAGGGGAAAATGTTTCAGCCAATATGACAGAAACTGTACTAACCGTGTGAGGAAAGATTCAGTCGGGCAGTGAATTTATATGATCATTGCAGAGACTATAGGAAGTGGAACCCATCCTAACTTGGAGGAGAGCTCACCTTAGGTAGATGCATCAGGTATCACAGAACTTTGGGAAGCATTTACATCAGTGGTTCTCAACCTGTGGATCCCCAGATGTTCCTGGACTGCACCTCCCAGAAGCCTTCATCACTAGCTGAGCTGGCTGGGATTTCTGGGAGTAGCAGTGCAGGAACATCTGGGAACCCACAGGTTGGGAACCACTGATTTACATCAATGAAATTGGGGGGGGGGGGTTACATGTTATCTCATGGCTTAAGGGCAAAGCACAGGAATGCTACAACGGGTCCTTGGCCTGATCCAGCAGGGCTCTGCTTAGGTTCTTAATTAACTTGAGTTCTAGATCAAATTAAATCTGAACTCTGTCTAGAAACAACAATGGGAAAACAGAGGCTGTGGTACTTGGAGCATATCAGGAGAAGGCAAGACTTCCTGGAAAATACAAAAATGGAGGGAAAACCTGAAGGCGGCAGAAAAAGAGGCACACTAAATAGTAGGTGGATGGACTCCATAAAAGAAGCCACCATTTATGAGAGCTGAGCAGGGCTGTTAACGCTAGGAGATTTTGGAGGCCATTTACTCACAGAGTCGCTGTATGTTGAAGGTGACGATGACACACACGGCACCACCAAAGCATTGCTAAGGCACAGCATAGCTGTTTATCATCAGTACTTCCCAGTAGAAATCCCTGGTTATGTTCTGCCTTGCACGACCTGTTCCTAACTAGGCTATCAGGCTTATTAACATACGGCTACCTGCCTTACATTCATTTGTAATCTGGTTTAAGTGGTTAGTTTTGGGGGAGAATTCCACAGACTAAGCCAGAGTAGTTCATCTTAAACACAGATGAGAAAACACAGCTAGGAAAGGAGCTTAGAAATACACAGATGTAACTGGACTTCAAAGTGAGAAGGAATACATGTGAATGGACTGAGTAGACAGAGGCATCGAAGAAGATAAGGGAATCTCCCCTCTTTCCACACGCCTCTTGTCTTTCACAGCATCTGGCTCCCCACCCTTGATCACTGCTAGACATGGGCATGGAGCGGCGAAATTGTCGTTTCCGTTTTCGGTTGTCGTTTCCGTTAGGTAATGGAAACGTTAACGATAATTACGCCGCTCCAGCTCGAACCCGACCCGAAAAAAAAATTGGGTCGGTTTTTCGTTGTCGTTAATGGCATTGTGGCGATCGCGCGATGCCATTGCCAAGCAGCACAGAAAAAAAGTTTTAAAAAGTAAAAAACAAAAAAAACAAAAAAGCAGGCGAAAATATGCCTGCCGAGGACACCTACCAGAGGGGTGGTTTCTGGGGGCGGGGGGTCCCCGGCCTCCCCCCCTCCTGTCCTGGGCTGCTTGCACCAGGCTGGTGGGGGTGTCATCCTCGTCGTCTCCATGCCATGAGGTGGGGGGGATCCAAAATGGTGACCGCAATATTTATTTTTAAATCGTGGTCCAAAAACCCACCAAAGCACAACAGAAACTTGTAAAAATTAGGTATTTTAAATGCCTGAGTTTTTATAGTAGCAGCAGTGGGTTTTTTATAGCAGTAAAAGGTCGCACTGATTTTATTTTATTTTATTTTATTTCTTTTTTTTCCGAATTGAATAGTTTTATTGGGGTTTTTAGGGGGGGAGCAAGGGGGAGGGGTATAGAGAAAAAGGAGTACAGTTTAAAATTTACATTGAATATATCAAGCAAAAATAGCGATTTAACATATTAATAGATCACCAAATATTATCACAGTGCTAATAGGTTTGTTACTTCTTGCCATCTTTTCCGAGAAATCTCATCGTAGTCTCCCTTTAAAAAGCCGGAGAGTCTGTCGATTTCAATACATTCTCTTATCTTTTCGTGGAAATTCCTCTCTGTTGGCACATTTGGTTGTTTCCAGGATTTCGCATACAGTATCCTTGCAGCAACAATTACATGGTGAAGTACATATCTCTGGTCATATGAAATATTAATGTCTACTATATTTAATAAAAAAAGTTCTGGTCTAAGCTCTATCTTAATTTTCAAGTATCTTTCTAAAAATAGTTTTACCATTATCCAGTATGCCTTTGCCTCTTTACATGTCCACCACATATGGTAAAAAGTACCACAATCATGTTTACATTTCCAACATTTAGGTGAGCAATTATACATCTTAGATAAACGATGTGGTGAAAAATGCCATCTGTAGAACATCTTATAGCAATTTTCCTTAAAGGCTCTAGATTTGAAGATTTTGACTGTGTTCCACAAAGAATCCCATTTATTTAGATGAATAGAGTAACCAAAGTTTTCTGCCCATCTTATCATAGTGTCTTTGACCAGTGTATCAATCATTTTTTCATTTAACAGGATATTATAGAATTTACTAAGTAGCTTTGAATCGCCAGAGCATAGTATTTTGTCAAGTGGAGTATCATTAGTCATAAAGCCCCCCACTTTAATGAGGTCTTTGAAGTGTGTTGCGTTACGAATCACACGGGACACAGAGTTTCGGGCGCAATCATCTGGCGCTCAGGGCAGCATTCCTGTTCGTCTGTCTGTCA
>JAHTLZ010002030.1:52251-74780 GCA_023846285.1 Phrynocephalus versicolor
CTTGACCAATCTTGGGGCTCATAAATATGGGCAATGATATTCCCACAGAAGTGAGAGTATATTTGTTGGTACTTCCACCAGTCTAACTTATAACCTTCTGAAACTAATTTTTCTAATGGTTTCAAAGAGTGATCAGCGTTCAGAAGGTGTCTGTAAGTTAAAAATTTTGGGGTTTCACTTATATGGGCGCTGATAACCACTCCCAACGGAGATAACCACAATGGTACTTTGGAATAAAATTGTTTTTTAATCGGTAACCATATTTTAACTAAGGCATTCCTTATCCAGTGCTTTTTGAAAAGGGTAGGTATATTACCCTTATACCATATATAATGATGCCAGCCCTTATCCAGGCCATAGCTCTCAAGCTGCAGTATTCTATTGTTTGTCATCAAAATCCAGTCTTTAATCCAAGTCATGGTAGCGACCTTGTAGTGTAACACCAGATTGGGCAGGGCGAAGCCACCAGTTTTTGTTCTGTCCTGTAGATAAACATTTCTAATCCTTGCTTTTTTCTTTTGCCATATAAATACACGTATACTTTTTTCCAGATCTGTAATGATCTTAAAGTTAGGTAATATAGGTAAAGATTGAAATAAAAAAAGCAATTTAGGTAAAACACTCATTTTAACTGCAGCAATTCTGCCCATTAAAGATAACTGGAGTCTTGACCAGGTTTCCAAGTCAGCTTGATTGTTTTTATACCATTAACATAGTTATCTTTAAGTAAAGTGTTACAACGGTTAGATACGGTAATACCCAAATATTTTACCTTACTAGCATGTTGGAAACCCAATTGGTTTACCAATTTTTCAGTCATGGATGGAGTCATATTTTTAGTAAGCAACAGTGTTTTTTCTCTATTTACCTTTAGTCCAGAAATTTTGGAATAGGCCTCCAAAGTCTTTAGAAGTTCTGGAGTGGAGGTCTGAGGGTTCTCCATAATAACCAACAAATCGTCCGCAAAGGCTTGTACCTTGTAAATTTCTCCTTTGCTTTGTAGGCCTTGAATACCTGGGGTATTTCTTATAACATGAAGTAGCACCTCCAAAGTTAATATAAACAGCAGGGGGGAGAGAGGGCATCCTTGCCTGGTACCTTTGTGTATCTTGACTTTGTAAGGTAGCCATTGACTACAATCCTAGTGTTTTGGGTGGAGTAAATTTGTTCAATTGCTTGTAGCATTCTGTGACCACACTGTAGATAATCTAGCTGAGTTTTGAGTAAAGACCAGGATACATTATTGAATGCTTTCTCAGCATCGATAAATGCGAAGGCTACTTGCTTCTCAGGGTGGCATTCATAATATTCCAACGCATTGAGAAAGGTTCTAATGTTGGATTGGAGGTGCTTTTTGGAAGAAAGCCAGTTTGGTCATGGGATATCAAAGAGGGTAGGATCATCCGCCATCTATTTGCCAAAATAGTTGCAAATATTTTGTAATCCACATTTAGGAGAGCGATTGGCCTGTAATTCTGTATCAGGTCTTTAGGTTTCCCTTCTTTAGGAATCAGTGTTATATGAGATAGTTTCCAAGAATCTGGTATGTCTTCACCTTCTAAAATGGATGTAAAAAGATTTTTCATATTTCCAGAGACTATCTCAGAGAATTTTTTGTAAAATTGTGCCGGTATTGAGTCAGGTCCGGGAGCCTTGTTCATTTTTTGGTGATTAATGGCCTCTGTTATTTCCATCATTGTAATAGGAGCGTTCGTCAGGGCTCTCTGTTCTTCAGTAAGTTTTGGAAAATTGGCTTGTTCAAGGTATTGAAAGATGGCATCTTTGTCTATCGTCTCCGGCTTGAACAAGTTCTGGTAATATGCCTCTATAATTTTTTGGATTTGTAGCTGCTCTGTCTGGTTTTCCCCAGTTTTATCTTTGACTGCAAAAATAAGTTTTTGAGATTGCACCTTTTTTAACCTATAGGCTAACCATCTACCTGGTTTGTTTGCATTTTCCACAAAATTCAGCTTGGCCAATTTAATTTTATGGGCTATATCTGCTGTCAAGATCAAATTAAGTTCATGCCTACAGGAAGCTAAGTCTTTGTTCAGCTGCTCGTTGTGAGGGTCGTGAATTAAGTCCTTTTCAAGCTTTTTCATCGTATTAAGGATAGATTCAGATCTCTTTTTCCTCTCTTTGTTCCGTCTTGCCATATATTGAATGACAAACCCTCTAAAGTAAGGCTTTGAGGCATCCCACACCGTTTTCAGTGGGGTACCCTTGTTCAGGTTCAGTTCAAAGTATAAGTTCAAGTCTTTGGCTGCCTCCAGAATAAATTCTTTGTCAGTCCACAAAGCTGAGTTGATTTTCCAGTGTCTGGGCTTACCCGAGGATTTCAATGTCCACAAAATTGCATTATGATCAGAGATTGTTCGAGGTAAGACTTCTATGTCCCTTGTATTAAGTAAAAGATCAGATGAGGCCCAGCACATATCAATGCAGGAGAAAGAGGCGTGTTGTCTTGAATGAAAGGTGAAACCACCTTTTAGTGGGTTTTTCCTTCTCCAGATATCTTGGAGTTCTAGAATGTCAGACATGTCAAGAAACGATTTTGGCAGTATAGAAGACGAAGTCTTGGGTTTTTTCCCTTTTGGTATTTTCCTGTCCACAGATGGAATATGTACAGCATTGAAATCTCCCAATATTATTAACTGGTAGTTTTCATATTGCAGGAGTTTCTGAGCCAATTCTTCAAAGAAGGTTTGTCTTCCATGGTTGTCATTGGGGGCATATATACCAACAATAATTGTTTCTTTAGATTGGATATTTGCCTGGACAAGGATCCATCTGCCTAGATGATCTTTTTCCAGAAGAGTTGGAGAAAGCTCTGGTTTGATATATAGTGCCACCCCATTTTGCTTCTTTTCTTTGTTTGAGGTGGAGAACAGGTTCCCCAATCTATTGTGGGTTAAGTATTGTTCATGCTTTCTCAATACATGGGTTTCCTGTAAACAGATAATTGAACATTGTTGTTTTTGGAGGAGATTAAATGTCTTGCGGCGCTTCTGTGGGGAGTTCAATCCATTAACATCCCATGTTAGGATTTTCTGAGCCATCTTGTTTTACTTCCAACGGTGTTTCCTCCCTGGTTTTGGCCTAAGATGTCGTTTCGGCCTGGCGCCTCCCACTGCACCACCAGAGTCTTGATCTTGCTTTGAAGTCCCTTGTTGGGGAGTCTGGTTGTCTCGGCTGTCATCTTTAGTAGTGGTTTGGGTATCGGTTGTATCCTCACCTTCAGGGAGAGATGATGAAGAGGAAGAGGGAAAGAAACCCAACTTCCCTGCATTTTTCTCAGCGAAGATTCTAGCTTTCTTGTGGGATTCAATTTTCTGTATTTTCCCTTCCCATTGGAAAGTCAGGCCTTGGGGGTAAATCCACTTGTATCTTATATCATGCTTGAGCAAAAGTTTGGTAAGAAATGTGTATTCTTTTCGCAATTGACGGACTTCCCATGGGACATCTTTCAGTATTGTCACTTTAGATTTATTGATTTCTACCTCTTTGTCTCGAATAACCTTGAGGATACAATCACGGGTGTATCTTCTGACAAGTTTGACTATTACCTCCGGAGGGAGTTTATTTTTTCTGGTATAGGCTGTAGGTTGACGGTAAATCACGTCTACCTCACAAAGGAATTCTTCTACAGGTGCCTCGAGTAAGGTGGCCAAGCCTTCTCCAACTGTAGTATAGAGGTTTTCGTCTTTATCAACAGTGAGGTTTTGAATCCTTAAAATTTTGGAGGAGGATTCTATTTCTTGCATGAGAACCGATCTGTTGGTAGATTCCATTGTGGCTTCAATTTCTTCTAAACGGAAGTCAGTGATGCCCATATTATCTTCCAACGCCTGTAGACGCCCACAAAAGGCTTCCATTTTAGAGTCTACATTAGCAAAACCTTCTTTCATTTTGGCTCTTAATTCAGAAAACGCAGTGCTCTGGTCTGATACCAATTTCATCTGGGTTAAATTTAACTGGTTGAGCATATCTAGGACTTGGCTGGATTGACTTGGTTGTTGAGACATGGCTGGAAAAGAGGGATGAGCCAGAGAGGTAGAAACAGTCTTTTTTTTGTGTAGATGGGGTTTTGCTCATTGCTGAAAATTGCAGTACAGAGTTCTACAGGCAGAGAGAGTCCAGGTAACAACGTAGTGTATTTGCTGTGTTGTAGCTACAGTAAACCGATTTGCCTCTTCCCAGAGATGTTACAGAGATTCAGAAAGATCAACAAAAGCTTGTTATATTCACAATAAATTGGCTTGCTCCTTTCAAGAAATGTATATATAGCTGCATATATAGAAAAATCCAGCAGATGGCGTGTCGCGTCCACTTTAAGCCAACAGAGTCCGGGAACCAAATCAAAAGTGAAACGGAATTCTAAAAGTTAATCTGCCTTTAACGGAGAAATAACTGCAACCCTTCCGAAAGACAAATAGCAGAAAGCAGGCAAAAGAAGTATTTAGAGGAGAGCAGATTTTCTTTAGGTGAGTTTTGCTTGATTTTATATTTTTGAAAGGGCTATCTGATGGGAAGAAAGCCACTCACTTGTAGTAGAAGAAGGGGGGGAAGGACAGCTCTTGTTCCGTCCGGTCTCCCACGGTCTCAGACGCACGATAATTTTTCTTATTTTTTTAGACCTGCCTATGTGGGCTGGGCATGGGATGGGACCATGCAAATTTTTTGAACCATTCCACCAATGGCATGGCCAGGTTTTGACTGACACTTCTGGATGTGCCAGAGGGCATAAAAACCCGAGGCACCTTCAGAAGTCTCAGTCTGCTCTTGGATGTGGAAGAGGGTGGAGGGCTGTTTGGCTGGCTGCTGCTGGCTATTCGAATTTGGAGGGAGGCTGGAGGCTTTAGATTTAAGTTAGGCAGGCAGGGAGGGAATTGACTGAATTTAGAAAATAGTTTCTTTGATTCCCTGGCTGCAGCGTTGTCTGCTGAGCTGAAGGGAATAGCAGTTTGTGAGGATTTTTTTTTATATTGGGTTAAGGGGGAGGTTCGACTGGGAGTGGGAGGTGTGGATTTATTTTAAATATATATATACTACCATTTATTTTCTATTTTATTTATTTTTTCTATTTTCCCAACTTCAATTTGCTTGCTTGCACACACACACATTTGGGGTGCAAGCCAAGAGCACTTCTATCTAGTGGAGAATATTTTACCATATTATTTATTTAGTTTACTATTACTTACTTCATTGTTTGTTTTTTAAACTTGTTGTGAGTGCACTGTGCAGTTTAACAACACAGGCCCATTCCATTTAAGTGGATCAGAAGAATTTTGAATTTTATTGTCATTTTATTCCCTGAACAACTACTAGTAAACTATATTGTGTTTGTTGATTTATACCCCAATATCTTTCTTGTTGGGAGGGTGCTGCTGCTGCTGCTGCTGCTGCAATATCAGTCTTAATATTTTTGATTCCATCATCATTATTACTCCATTGTTTGTTTGTTTATTATTACACACATAATTACATACATAGTTACATTTCATACATTTGCTTGTGTTGCGTTGTGTGTGCAGTTGAACACACAGCCGCATTCCATTTAAGAATTTTGAATTTTATTGTCATTTTATTCCCTGAACAACTACCAGTAAACTATTGTGTGCTTGTTGATTTGCACCCAATATCTTTCCTGTAACTTGGGAGGCTGCTTGCTGAATCTGCTGCTGATATCAGCCTTACAATATTTTTGATTCCATCATTTATTAGTCAACTGTTTGTTTGTTTATCATTACATTCCCTGGCCTGAACACAACTACCAGTAAAATATAGTGTGCTTGTTGATTTGCAACCAATATCTTTCCTGTAATTTGGGAGGCCGCCTGCTGAATCAGCTGCTGCTGATATCAGCCTTACAATATTTTTGATTCCATCATTTATTACTCCACTGTTTGTTGTTTTATTATTACATTCCCTAGCCTGAACACAACTACCAGTAAACTATAATGTGCTTGTTGATTTGCACCCAATATCTTTCCTGTAACTTGGGAGGCCGCCTGCTGAATCAGCTGCTGCTGATATCAGCCTTACAATATTTTTGATTCCATCATTTATTACTCCGCTGTTTTTTGTTTGTTTATCATTACATTCCCTGGCCTGAACACAACTACCAGTAAACTATAGTGTGCTTGTTGATTTGCACCCAATATCTTTCCTGTAACTTTTAAGATTGTACAAAAGAACACAGTGTGTGAGAGTAAGCTTGTGGGTGAAAAGGATAAGTTGATTAGAATAGTTTGTTCCTTAATAAAATAGAATCAGACAATCTATTTCTAATACTTTTGAGAAATGAAAAAAATGAGGGGTGGCAGAGCCAGATGGAAGGGGAGGGGGACCCCCACTAAAATAGATAGGGGCACATTTCTGAACAAAGGCACAAGAAGTACCAGTGCAGATAGTGATACTGCTGCAACTCCCTCTCCAAGCAGCAGCTGCACAACCAGCACGACCCTGCCATCTTCTGTCACTGAGGGAAGCATGGATGAGGTGATACAAATCCCATCACCACCACCACCATGCTTTGGCATGGGCACACACACACCCCTTTATCAGGAAGAAGATGAGGACTCGGAAATGGCATCAGAAACGGGCTCTTTGCATCTTCATCTGCCAGATTCTGAGAACCTGTTGGCAGGAACAGATGAAAGGCAGGCTTCAGGCAGTGATGGAAGGAGCAGCCCTCTTTCCACCCAGAGTACCACCAGTGACAGCAGCAGTCAATTGTCCCAGCAGGGCACAAGCCACACCACCACCAGCACAGCAGCGGCAGGCAGTACCAGAGGGGGCAGTACTTTCCATAAGCCTCGCGGGTCTCTCTGGGAGCATTTTGAGAACAGCCCGGAAGACTCGAGGCTGGCGGTGTGCAAGAAATGTGGGGTGGTCGTGCGCAGGGGGAATGACCCCAAACACCTCTCCTCAAGTGGCTTGCGCAGCCACCTCCTGCAAAAGCACCCTGAGACTCTGCCTGGTACACTGTCAGGCCCTGGTTCCTCAGGGAGGAAGAGAGGGGAAGCAGGCATGGGCAAGGACTCCAGAGAGAGCTCCGCTGAGAGTGGGAAGAGGCAGGCCACTCTGCAGGAAGTGGTGCCGCTGTGTGGGAGTTTTGTCAGCCAGCAAAATAGGGCCAAGGCACAGGAGACCACCACTCGTGTGGTTGGTGAAATGGTGGCCATGAACAGGTTGCCCCTCTCCTTTGTGGAGTCATCAGGCTTCAGGCACCTGATGAAGCATGTGGCTCCATGGTACAAGCCTTCATCACATTGTACCTTCTGCAGGCGGGTGATTCCCTCCCTTTTTGAGTCCGTCAGGGGCAGGGTCCAGGCCCTGCTGCAGGCAGCCAGAGGAAGGAAGATCCACTTCACTTCCGACCTCTGGACTGGTGGGCACCACGGATACCTCTCTCTGACGGCTCATTGGTGGCAACCCAAGGAGGTCCATGACACCAGGGCATCCCAAGAACAGCTGCAGGGGTGCTTCGTTTTTGTCAATTCAGTCAGTGGTGCTGCAATGGCGCTCCAATGTGGACTAAACCTCCTGTATTATCCCGGAAGACACAAAAAAAAGATCTCACCTTCTTTTTGTTGGTCTGTCTCGGCCTCAAGTTGATCGCGTCGATCTTCCTCTGCAGGGAGTTGATAACACCTCGTCCCACGACGTGTCCCAGGTAGTTGATCTTTAGATTTCCTAGTCGCCACTTGGATGCTCCCTTCGTCTTCTCGGCTCTCGGATCCGCTGAAGCATGATGTTCACAGGCTGTTGTTGTTTTTCCCAGGTGTCTTTTGCAACCATCGAATCAGGTCTGTCATTAGCATCCTCCACTTCACTTTTCAGGTTCCTGCAGCTTTCTAAATTCATTAGCCATCTTATTCTCTTCTTGTATCATTTGTTCCTTGCCCAGTAATACTTTGTTCCAATCCAGACGAAGTTGCTCATTATTTAATATTTCTTTTTCAAGCTCTGGTTTCATTGATGTAAGTTGCTGTAAGCAATCTTCTTTACTTTCTGATGCACCAGACAATTGCCTTTCCAAATTACATATTTCTTTTTCTTTAATGTTCTCCACTGCGGTAATTACTTCTAGTTCTGCAGATTTCTTCTGGAGGTTGAAAACAAATGTATCAGATTCATTCCTCCTTTCCTCCAGTTTCTTTTCCTTCATCTCTAAAAGTGCTTTCAAAGGTGAAATTTCATTTTGGAGTTCACCGATGCCTGCTGAATTTTAGCTTCTTTCAGCTCTTCTGCTATTGCTTTATTTTGTTCCTTTTCATACTGTGCCAATTTTTCTTCTTCTTCTTTTAATTTAAAATATTTTTCCAGTCTGGAGTTCTCTGACGGTACACGAAGTTCTTCACAAGCTTGTATCATTTTCTCCTCTAGTATGAAATTTTCAGGGTGTTTGGAACTTAAGAAGTGTGTCTTCGATTCCATTCAGTCAAAACATCCCTTCAAACTGTCATCTTGCCTTTGTTCTAGACTAAAGTCTGCTGCTGGCCCTTTTATGTTGGCTAAGCTGTCTTTTCCTACCATTTCAGACTGCTGAGATTCCCTCCCAAGTTCTCCCACTGACATTTGATTGGCAAACGTGTTGCTTTCACTGTTTGGTTCAGCTGGTTGTGTCTGAACTTGTGCCACTCCAACAGCACTCCGCACATGCTCTAAGACATCTATTCCAATTAAACATGCACTTGGTATTTGATCTGAAATTCCTACATCCAAGATTCCTTCCCAATCTCTAATCTGTAGCTTCACTCTGGCCATAGGCAATTCTATCTTAGAAACTCCTATTCCTTTCACATTTAAAGTTTTCCCTGGGTTTAAATCTTCAGGCTTCAAAATGTCCTTGTGTACTAAGGTTACTCTGGAGCCAGTACCAATCAAACCCAAATAAGTTTTGTCATTTATGTTTACTGACTCTCCTGAGGTTGCTAGCAATTTCTCATCGGTGTGTATAAAAAAACAATGAACTATTTCAGCTAAGGGAAGCTCGGTCTCTCCCTCATTTTCACCTTCTGATTCTGACTTTTCTACTTTGGGCTTGGGAGTTCCCTCATGACTCGAATATGAAACACCTTTTTCTCAGTTTGGTCTTGTGATTTTTTAAATTTAGGGCAGAATTGTCTTGTGTGGCCTTCTCCAAGACATTCCCAGCACGTTAATTTATGTTTGTTTTCAGGGCTCCCATTCTTAAACTTCCCTTCCCTTCCCTCAGACTTTGGTGACTGGGATCCAATTAGTTTCTCTTGCCTTCTTTTATTCTGAGGGGATTTAGCATTCCCAGATTCACTTTGGAAGGGTTTCCTTTGATAGTCCCTATTTCTAGGGGTCACTTCTGAAAATCTAGAATCTCGGATTATATTAATTTCATTCGCAATTTTAGCAGCTTCAATCATGTTCTGTGGCTTTTTATCCTTTACTAGAAATCTGATCTCAGGATGGAATAAACTGTACAGATGCTCTAACCCAAACAATTGTTTGATTTCTTCAGCTGTGTTAGCATTTTCAATTTTCATCCATTTGTTCAATACCTCTGTCAATCTGAAGGCTAGCTGCGCATATGTATCCCCCGGCACTTTCGTTATTGACCTGAACCTCCTCCTCAGCTGTTCTGCTGAGATGCCAATTCTAGTAAACACTAACTCTTTAAAATGAGTATAGTCTCGGGCATGTTCGCTATCGATTTGAGCATATATTTCTTCTAATACTCCAGATAATGGCCTCAAATAGGAAATTTTCTCTGTGTTTGACACGTGTAAATCCTCACATGTCCTCTCAAAAGAAACTAAGAAAGCCTCAATGTTATCTCCTTTCTTGTAGCTAGGGAATCTTTTCAAGTCTATTTTCTTGGGAGTTTCACTCAAATTATTGTTATTATTATTGGTATTTTCCTGACTAGCTAACTCAAGTTTTCGCATCTCTAATTGATATGCCATCCACTCTCGTTCCATCTCTCTTTCCTTCTCTTTTTGTCTTTCTTCTCTGGCCAGTCTTTCTTTCTCCAGCTCTCTTTCTCTCTCTTTTTCCCGTTCCTCTCTTTCTATTTTTAATTGTTGTAACTTAAACTCCTGTACTAACTGCAATTTTTCAATACTTTGGTCCCTATCAGGTTCTGCATCTCTGGGTGAAATTGGTGTTTCCTCAGACACAATGGGTACAGGCCCCTCAGCTGCCATACTCCTCTTTGTTTTTTTTTATATGCTGCTTTTGGAACTGACATGAAATCAAAACAAATTTCTTTATTTATTTATTTATTATATGTGGTGTATATTTCTTTATTAAGAACAGGAAGGTTAAGTGGGTCACAGCTGTTTAAATGGCAACTGTAAAAATTTTACCTTAGCTCCCAGCTTCTGACTCCTGTTAAGCTACTGTTGCCAAGGGCAAGATTGGCACAGTGCCCAGACTTCAAACTCTTTCTTACTTTAAATAATATCTCAGTGTTTAAAATACACAGATATAAATATATTTCTTCGGCTTTTAACCTATAACTTTTATCTGACCCTTACAATTCCACTTTCCCTCCAAAAGGAATTCTAATTAGCCAACTCCCACTCTCACAGAGCCTCTGTCAGCTTTACATCTCCTCAGGTCTCTTCAGTTTGTGGGGTAAATTTTCTGGCCCCCACAGACCTTTTACTTTGGAGATTTCTTTCTGTTAAAACCCAGGGTGATATTTCCAGACCTTTACCAAAGCCACCCTAAATCCAAGGGCAAACGCTTTGGGTCTTTCACCCCCAAAGGAAATTTGTCTCAGCACCTTTTAAATTTTCAGGCTGCTGGACAGCACAGAGTTCCTTGACTCTCAGGCAGTTTCCCCAAACAAACCACTGTAGATTTCAGTATATCCTTTCAGATTTTCTCTTCCAGGTGTCCTATAATTTGTCAAGCCAGACTCCTTTTCCTTTTGGAGTCCTGGCCTCCAGACACTCACAAGGCCCACCAAAGAAAATCAGATAGCACTACAGGGTTTTAAGTCTGAATTCCTCTCTCACACACAGGGCTTCCCAAGAACTGAAATTAGCTTCACCTAATTCTCAGTCCTAACCCCTTTTTCAGAGGAATTTCCACAGACTACCAACAACACCTGAGGGCTAACTTTTACTAAAGGCTTCTATTTAAACTTCCAGTTTCAATTTCTTCACAGGGTAGAGGCTAAATATTTTGAGCTGGTGACTTTTTCCCTCAGGCAAACTGGAAATCCCACCGCTGCCCACTAAATTGTGACGTCACCCCTTTCACATACTGAGTTTTCAAAAGCACAACCGGGTTTATTTCAACATCTCACTGCTGTGCCACTAAATTGTGACGACACCTCCCTTTTACACACTGAATTCTGTGATGGAAATGGTACTGCTGCCACCTTTTAAACTCGTCGCCTCATGAATTGGGACAGACTCAGATGAATAATATAAAAATAATAACAAAGTTTATTGAGAAGACAATAAATATAACAATATCTGAGGGTGGTATGCGTTGCCTTTAACATATACTGTAATCAGCTCTACAAGCCTCCCTGTCTTCAATAACTAGTAAACAGTATAGCCCTCACTGCCTGACAGAACTCTCACAGAGCAGTGCTCTCTCCCAGCACTCACTCTCAATGCCTCAACTGACTAGGCTCCACCCTTTTTATATCATACCATTCCCCGCCCTCCTGCTGGGATTGGCTGATGATTTGTATATTCATTACTCCTGTTTCCAGGGTTTTGTCACAGGGACGATCCCTGAGGCACCCCACAAGAGAGTGTCCAGGGAGCCGACAGCTCACCCCCCAAAGCTCACTCGCTGGGTGCGGTCCTCAAGAAAGGAACAGAGCCAGCTGAGAGCCAGACCCCCAATTCCCACCTCCGAGAGCCGCCCCAGGAGGATACCGTGGTCAACGGTATCAAAAGCCGCTGACAGGTCGAGAAGGACTAGCAGGGTAGAGCAACCCCTGTCAGCCCTCCTCAACAGATCATCGTGCAGAGCGACCAGGGCCGTCTCAGACCCATGACGTGGCCTAAACCCAGATTGGAAAGGATTCAGGACATGGTTCTCCTCCAGGAACGACTGGAGACGCAGGACGGCGACCTGCTCGACCACCTTGCCCAAGAAGGGAACATTGGCTATGGGACGATAGTTGGACATATCGTCCACAACCAAGCTGGGTCTTTTAATAATGGGCTTCACCACCGTCTCCTTCAGAAGACTGGGGAAAACCCCGTCTCTGAAGGAAGCTGAGGCAATTAGTGAAGCCCATTTCGGCATGCTCCCTCCTGCGATCTTAATCAACCAGGAAGGGCAAGGGTCGAACGGAGAGGCCGCAGGCCTGCAGTGTCCCAGGGCCCTGGAGGCATCCCCAGGTGTAACAGGCCCAAACTCAACGAACCAGGGCGACCGAGGCGGCCCAATGCCAGTCACAGCGAGGACTGGATCAGTGCAACCGGCATCCAGCCTGGAACGGATGGCCTCTATCTTAGATCTAAAAAAGGCTGCAAAAGACTCACTAGTGAAATCACTAGGAGGAGGCCCAGGCGGACCAGGATTGGTAAGGTCTCGAACCACCCGGAATAATTCAGCCTGGCGGTTCGAGGCCTCACCAATTCTCAGGGGAGCAAAAGATCTCCTAGCTGCCCTTATCGCTCAAGAATAGCGACCGGGCATTCCGCCATCTGCTCTCTAGCCTTTCACCGGATCAGTCACCAGATCAGGCGCTTGGGGGCGATCCGGTCAGCTACCCCGGTCACCTCCTCATACCACCTGTTGACCAGGGAGTCGACCGGATCGTCATCCAGACCATCTGGTACACTCCCGAGGGCTTCCGAGAACCGCACGGGGTCCAGGAGCCCCCGGGGATGGGCCCAGATGGTAGGGCCCTGCTCCCCGCGGGGTGGGGCGGCGACTGACAAGGAGAAAGTCAGCAGATAATGATCTGACGACACGAGATGGGCTAAAAAGCTCCCGACCCCCAGATCAAACCCCGCCGATGTGGAGGCAAAAACCAGGTCCAAGGTGTGTCCCCCCCTTGTGAGTGGGACCGGTGACAAATTGGGACAGATTCATGGAGGCCATGGACTCCATGAACTCCAGAGCTGCTCCCGACAGTCCAACCTCAACATGCACATTGAAGTCCCCCAACACCAACAGGCGGGGGGATCTCACAAGTGCCACCAAGATGAACTCGGAGAGCTCCAGGACGGAGAGTGCAGGGTCGCGGGGAGCACGGTACACAAGCACTATCCCAAACCTGTCCCTCTGTCCCACTACGAGGTGAAGACATTCTAAACCTGGACTCACCAACATCGCGGATCTGCTGACATAAATGGAATCTCTATAGACAATGCCTCCCCGCCTGCCCAGATGCTGCACACAGTAGCCCTGGGGCCGAAGCAGCGAGAGGAAAGCCCTCCCTTCACCCACCCAGGTCTCTGTGAGGAATGCCAAGTCGGCTTGCTCATCCACAATCAAGTCGTGGATGATGAGGATCTTATTATGCACCAACCTGGCGTTAATCAGCAAACAGGACAGACCGGGGGTACAGACGGAGTGGATCCCTGTCATGTGGCAGTGAACCAGTGGGTCAGAACGTGGGACAGGCCGTAAATGCCTGTCCCGAGTTCTTCTTATCCGATCAGCCTGCTGGCCCCAAGCGTACTTCCCACGGCCCAACACCACCCTGATAGGGCACCCTGCAGGCTCCATAGGATGATATGAAACCTGGGACACACCAGACCAAACTTAAATAAGTAAAACCACAATGTGACAACAATACAAAATTAAAAAACAAAAAATACAACTACGATTCAAAGCGAGTACAAAAAAAACCCAGTACAATACAGTAATACAAAAACCTAACCGTAGCGATCGAATAATCTAATTACGATCGAATGATCTAACACAATGCTGCTTAGACAACCAAAATAATAAAAAAACAGTCCTAACAAAATAATGGTGAATAACTGAAAAATAAATAAAAGGGAGTAATAAAAATAACATAACATAAAACAGGGCGTACACCACGGTGGCGGATGGAGAACATGGGGGAAGGAGGGGGGCTGGTGATATGCCAACCTAATAGAAAAAAAAACAGCTAAGGGGCCGAAGACGGTCTCAGTGGAGCACACTCGCCAATGGAAAACAAAGCTCCACTGGTCCGAGAGATCGTAGATGACAGTACAACATACCCCCCCTCACATCCTTAATAAAATACAGGCACCCTCTAGCACCATAGATCTGTTCAACAAAAGATGTTAGGTGCAGATGACAAGAGGGAGACCAGGCGTATTCATTCCAGTGGGCTGCTGAGCTTCATCCAAATATCCATAGGATCCCAGAGTGAAAGGAGTCCAATGGTAGCAGCTCGGTGACAGACCCCTGCCCGGGGTCAGCAACCTCATGGCTCAATTGATCCTGGTACGAGCGATCACCAGGCCGCCCAAGAACCTCATCAATGGTCTTACATTGACTCTGGGGATGCAGTACCACTGGGAGGGGAAAGGTGTACGTAAGGGCGATGACAAACGCGGGAGGCATCCATGGAAGGGGTGGGGGGGGAAACCCCAACCGCCAGTCTGCCG
Organism: Phrynocephalus versicolor; assembly: GCA_023846285.1. NCBI lineage: Eukaryota > Metazoa > Chordata > Lepidosauria > Squamata > Agamidae > Phrynocephalus > Phrynocephalus versicolor. The sequence continues at coordinate 66,819 of JAHTLZ010002030.1, forward strand.
CCCAGATGCCTGCAGCCATGGGTCCTCATCGGGAAAACAGAAGGAGGAAAGAACGCCGGCGGCCGATTAGCTGCCCAAATCTGGAACCCACGTATCCTCACAGGCAAAGAGGGGGAACCGCTGGCAGCCGACCTGCCGCCCGATCGCCAATCCCGCAGACCCACAGGAGGAGGAAGAGAGAACGCTGGTGGTCAGCCCGCCGCCTGATCACCAGAGCCCACGGCAGACCGCATCCGCTCATCAGGGGGGAGCTGCCAGAAGTGTTCCAAAATGGGAGGTGCAGGCTGACTCGATTTTGGGGGGGCAGTTTCCAGTGGGGGCGGATTGTAGTCCCAGTGGGGGCGGAAGCATCCATAGGCGAGAGGCATTGAACAAGAAAACAGCCACGAGTGGCAGTCCCAGCCGATGATATGGGCTAAGCCTCGGCACCAACCCGGGGGAAGGACCCGTAATGGCGGCCGCCGTCCCAGTCCTCGAGTCTTCAAGACCGTCGATCATGGACCGGCCGCTCACCTGGGCCTCCCCACCGGGGCAGATGGAAAGGGCTTGCCACGTGGGACACCCGCTCAATAGCGTTAGCTGAGGCAGAGGAGGGGGGAGATGGGGGATGTTCAGGTCTAACAGGAGGGGTACCATACCGCGTCCCCGTGTCTCCAAATCTCCGCATCGGCGTCTGGGCTCGGCGGGCGAGGTAAAAACCCCAACAACCCACCTCAAGTGAGCCATAAAAGCCCCCCTCAAGGTCCTCACTTCGCCCCTCACTTTGCCCCCAGCAAGCCCAAAAAATAAATTAAATAAAAAACCATCGGCAGAGCAGCAAAACAATTAAAAATAAAAAAGCGCAAAGGAAAAGAAGCACCGAAGAGCTGCTGCCGCCCACCATCTTGCCGCCGGGAATAGAGAACGCTGACATACCAGCTAGAGTGCAAAATCAGAAGTAAATAGGAGTAACTAAAGAATTCAGGTGCTGATAAAAATATTACATGAATTAAAAATACTACAACAGCTTTCAGTGCTGATTGTTTTAGAAATGGTCAAGAAGCTTAAATGTGCGAAACAGAGGTACTTTGAACAGGCAAATAAATTTGGCAGATGGCTGGCTCATAAACTGAGAAAAGAGAGGGAAAAGAGATGGATCCCCCAATTACAAGCACAAGAACGAATGATTACTGATAAAAGTGGGATTCAAAATGTAATACATAGTTACTACTCTCATCTTTATAAGAAGTTGGATACCCCCTTAGGGGTGATAGATGAGTATATTAGGAGACAAGAGCTTCCCAAGCTTACTGAAGAGCAAAGGTCCACAATGAATGGACCAATCATGGTAAGAGAAGTTGTGGAAGCAATTAAGATGGCCAAAACAGGTAAAGCCCCTGGCCCAGATGGTCTGCCTATTATTTTTTATAAGCTGTTTGAAACAGAATTGTTGATACCACTGCAAACAACAATGAATTCGATTTTAAAAGAAGGAAAATTAGCAGAATCCTGGAAAGAGGCAAATATAACATTAATTCCAAAAGAGGATAAGAATCTTAATTTAATTGAAAACTATACGCCAATCTCGCTGCTAAATAATGATTATAAAATATTTGCAAATATCTTGGCACAAAGATTGAAATTGGTTCTTAAAGATCTTATCCACGAAAATCAATGTGGCTTCCTACCTAAAAGGCAACTAAAAGATAATGTTATAAATGTGTTGAACATCACTGAGTACTTTGAGAAACATAATGAGAAACAGCTAGCCATGATCTTCCTAGATGCTGAGAAGGCTTTCGATAATTTGAACTGGTCCTTTATGATAAAGACGCTACAAGAAATGAGGTTTGGAGATAATTTTATAAATTGGGTGAGTTCAATATATAACTCTCAAAAGGCTTATATTATAGTCAATGATCATTTGACCAAACCCTGTAATATCCAAAAGGGGGTAAGGCAAGGCTGCCCACTGTCACCTCTGTTATTCATCTTAATATTGGAAGTACTAAATAGAGATATAAGAAAAGATGAACAAATAGGAGGAGTAAGAATTAAGAAAGAAAAATATAAATTAAAAGCATTCGCAGATGATCTAGTCTTGACATTGGAGGACCCTTTAAAAGGTATAGAGGTGTTAATGTCTAAAATAAAAGAATTCGGGTCCTTAGCAGGTTTCAAAATAAACAGGGAAAAAACTAAAATGATAGTAAAGAATATACCTGCAGAAAATCAATTACAGCTTATTGAGAAAATGGGATTTAAAATAGAAAAAAAAGTGAAATATTTAGGGATTACTCTAACCAATAAAAACTCTATGCTTTTTGAAAATAATTATTTAAAGGCTTGGAATGAAATAAAAAAAGATTTAGAAAAGTGGGAAAACCTTCAACTTTCCTTATTAGGTAGAATCTCTGCAATAAAAATGAATATCCTTCCAAGAATGCTCTTTTTATTCCAGACAATCCCAATATTAAAGTCAGAAACTCCTTTTAAACAGTGGCAAAAAGACATAGCAAATTTTATATGGCAAAGGAAGAGACCTTGGATAAAATATAAATGTTTGACAGATGCAAAAGAGAGAGGAGGATTGGGACTTCCAAATTTAAAAATATATTATACTGCTAGTTGTTTAATTTGGCTTAAAGAATGGATAATGTTGGGGAACAAAAGATTGTTAAACCTTGAAGGACACTATTTGAGATTTGGATGGCACGGGTATCTTTGGTATAACAAAGCCAAAGTAAATGCAGAATTTAACAATCATTTTATTCGGCAATCCATTTTAAGAATCTGGAATACCTACAAACTAAGATTGTCACCTAAAATGCCGCTCTGGGTATCACACTAGGAGGCTTTGTTTAAGTTAGAAACATTGCAGAGAGATATTTGGTTAACATATAAAGATATCTTAAAGTGGAGTCAAGGGGAATATAAGATGAAATCTAGAGAGGAACTGAACTAGGAAGGTTTTGCCTGTCAATGGTTCTCATGTTTACAACTATCAGAAATATTCAAAATAGATAAACAAGTATTTGAAATTGAACAGGGAAAATCTACTTTTGAGATGGATCTTAGTGCCAATAAGGACCATCTGATATCAAGAATATGTAAAATGTTATTGAAATTTGATACCGAAGATGAACAGGTTAAAGAGTGTATGATCAAATGGGCCAAAATTTTTGGGTATAATATTCAAATAGAACAGTGGGAGGGAATGTGGAATTATGGACTAAAATTCACAAGGAGTTACACTCTTAAAGAAAATTTTTACAAAATGATGTACAGGTGGTATCTAACGCCAGACAAACTGTCTAAGATGTACAAGGGAATCTCCAATAGGTGTTGGAAATGCCAAGAGAATGAAGGTACTTTTTACCACATGTGGTGGACATGTGGACTGGCAGTTAAATTTTGGAAACAAATTTATTCTTCAATGCATGAGATACTGAATTTCAATCTCCACTTTAAACCAGTTGTTTTTATTAGGTTTGATAGACAATCGGATAGAAAAGAACAAAGTGATTCTTATTAGATATCTTACGACAGCTGCCAGGCTTCTCTATGCACAATACTGGAAGACGGATAAATTACCCTTAGTAGAAGACTGGTTAATTAAGGTGTTGGAATTGGCAGAAATGGCAAAACTGACAGCTTTAATTGAGGATGGATCAATGAACAAGTTTAAGAGTGTCTATTAGATTTTGTGTTAAAAAAAGGAAATGATAATTTGTCGGTTTGTGGCTTTGATTTCTAGGATATATTTAAAAGACTTGAAATGTGATATGGTATTAATTTCTTTGGACTACTAAAGACAATCTGATGAATTACTGTAATGGTGGGTTAGATAAAGAGATGATGGTAAGCTTCAACTTATGTATTAACTTGTATCTAACCCAATTGCTTCCACTCAACCACCCCCTATATCCCCTTTGTATATAAGAAAATAAAAAAAAAATTAAAAAAAGTTTGTCAAAGCAGTTCACTCAAATACTGACATAATTCCCTCACTCAAACTTGACAATTCCCTAACTGCCCTATCTCCTCCTCAGTGCCTGTCAGTTTTCCTATCTTGGGTCCCTCTGGGGAGAAAGGCAGCATAAAAATAAAGTAGTAGTAGTAGTAGTAGTAGTAGTAGTAGTAGTAGTAGTAGTAGTAGTAGTAGTAGTAGTAGTAGTTGTTGTTGTTGTTGTTGTTGTTGTCGTCGTCGTCATCATCATCATCATCTTAGCCCTCTCGTTGCCCTATCTGGCTCTAACTACCTCCAGTGGAGCTATCTAAGCACTAAGGCTCCACCCTAGTATTTAAATAATAACTGGACATAATTTTGTTTATACAAAAGCTGCCTTACTAGCTGTTAAGTGGTTCTCCATCTTCATTTTTAAGAAATCAATAGAATAATTAAATAATTAAAAAGAGACACCATGAAAAAGAATCAACCGAGGGGCTCGGGCAAGCCTAGCCCGCCTTTCTAGTGAAGCTTTCTGTGGAGACGCTTGAACCAGGTAAGAAAACTTGAGTTCTTTGGAGAAGCACTGAGATAAAAACATAATGAAGAATGAGTTACAGATTTTCTACTACTATCACAAACACAAGTGAGGGTGGGCCAATTGAAGTGTTTTTTTAATCTCTTTTAATGTGGTTGAATTGTGACAATTACAACAAAATATACACAACCAAAAAAAGCCTTTTAAAGTACTGGGGACCCCCATATCAGCAGAGATATGCGAATACTGAAAAATGCTTATCATAGAAATGCTATAGCATGGTCCCCAGCTCTCTCTAGCAGCCACTTCTAGTAAATTAAGAGACAGAGATTTCTATGATTTCTCTTTTAATATTTTCAGAGGATGGGTAATTGAACCAGCCCTCATCTCGCAGATAAGGGGTCATGTGGTACTCAAGCTCTCCCACACCAGAAGAGAACAACCACACAAAAAGCTCCTGCATTCTAGAGAAACAGGAATGGGACATATGACCCCTTTCTTCATATTTTTTTTTGGGGGGGGCACAATCTTAATTGCCACCAGCTCTGGAAGAACGAGCAGGCAGGCATTTGAGGCGCCTAATAAGAGCGGCCAAATAATCCACCGCAGAGCAACCAGCAAGAGTGACGGACGAGCACGGAGGGGACCTGGGCCGGCATCTCCACTCGGTCACAAGATGGTGGTGGCGGAGGGAGGAAAGTGGTTAAACCTGCTCTTGAAATATCTCACACGCCTCGGAAGCCCTGTGAGGATTTTTGTAAGTTGTTTCTGGCTTGATGACACATAACACACAACAAGAAGTGTCACCCGAAGGATTTGGAGTCCAAAGGGCTTAAAATGACAAAGCTCAACGCAGGTTCTATAAAGGTGGCTGGGAGTGAGGCGGAGAGTCAAACACCAAATAAGGCCACCTTTGATTTGGGATTCAGAAAGTGGCTTCAGAACCAGGACCACAGAAATAAGCCAACAGAGGAATCATTCTAGCTCCAGATGAGAGTCCTTCATTCTGGACATCTCTCTTATGAGGGAGGAGATGGTGACAGGGATTCTTATAGTGAGATCAGGCATATTCCCAATACCTGAAATGTAGTCACATATTCATGGGACAGGGACTGTTCTCAATCATCCCAGAGCTGAATATGAGATAAAAAAATCTCAACTGTTAAAGCAGTACAACAATATTGTACAGCACAGTGGTATCCCGACTTACGACAACCCTGACAAGTGAGAATCCCAACTTAAGAGTAGGCTTCCGTTCCCCCGCCCCCGTGCCTTATGATTAAATCAAGATGGGGTTCCACCGAGTAATGATGGTGCATTGTGGGGGAGCGGTGGTCGTTTAAACTCAGTTTTCTCCACCGAGGCAAGCATTTCATTTTAACCATCACATGCTCTCCCCCGCACCCCAGGGGCGGTCGGGAGAAGCGTTGCACAATGTTTTAAATGACTTTTAGCCATGGAGGCATGTGGCCAAAAGTCATTTTAAACATTGCGCGCTACTTCTCCCGACCCCACCCCCATGGCATGGAGGAAAGGTGTGCTATGTTTAAAATTACTTTAAGCAACCAAGCCAAGTGCTTGGCTCAGTGGATAGAAGTCATTTTAAACGAACCGCCGCTTCTCCTGCCAATCGCCCATTTGGAGGGGGGGAGAAGTGGTGGTTCTATAAAATGACTTTAAGCAACGTGCCTAATGGGGGGAGCTGCGGGATGTTTAAATCAGTTTCGCATAGGAATGTATTGAAATCTGTCCCTCAATAACTGATTTTCAATGCATTCCTATGGGAAACTGCTCCCCAGCTTACGAGCGTGGGCCCGGAACAGATTAATTTCATAAGTTGGGGTTCCACTGAATGTATATAACCACTTATAACTTTGTGTTTATATCTCTCCTTCTGTGATTACATTGACACTATGTTATTCAGTTGTTAGTTTGAATGTTGCCTTCTAACGCTGTAAGATACCCCTCAATTCAATGTTTTTCAAAGTGATTGTGTTTTAATGGTAATGGACTGTATAGTCTCTCCTTACTGTAAGCCATGTTGGGTCCTTTTCCAAGGAGAAAGGCAGGGTAAAAAGTCTCAAAAATAAATAAATAAAAATTAAAACATGGAAAAATTACCTCAGGAGGTGGTGAGCACTCTAGTGTTGGAGGCGTTCAAGAGAAAAATGGACAATCATCTCTGAGATCCACTTTGATTTGGATTCCTGTCCTGAGCAGGGCTTTGTACCCAATGGACTTATAGATTCTACAGAGATGTGGAGGCACTGGCAGTCACCACAGAACCTTGGAATAGAAGCACTCCTGTCTTTTCCAGGTCTTGTCTTCTCCTGATGTGCCCCAAGTACCACAACCTCAGTTTCCCCACTGTTGCTTCTAGAAAGAGTTCAGGCTTAGTTTGATCTAGAACTCAAGTTCATAAGAACCTCAGAAGAGCCCTGCCGCATCAGGCCAAGGGCCCACTGTAGCCTTCCCATGCTTTGCCCCCGACCCTTTCACAGGCTATTGACAAGCACCACTTCTCATTTTAATCTTTCACTGCCACAACTAGGTTGTCTAGTAAATTAATGCCTTCAGACTGATTTAAATTGAATAAAGATAAAAGAACTTTATTTATTACAAAGTAGAATCAAACTCATAAAGGGTAACGTGTTTAGGTACAAGCAAAAGGAAGAATATAGCTGCAATAAAACAGTTAGGTTAGAGACTACGTTGATCACTTGTACACCTGGTTCTTAAGTTTTCAGACACCCATCACTAAGTTTTTCTCACTTAAGTTCTAAAATCCTCTGTCTCTCTAGTCTTTAACTGTCAATACTTTCCACAGTAACTGTAGCTCCCTATCTGACCTTCTCTCAGACATCTATCTATCTAATTCAGCGCTGGACAGAGCCTTAAATCCCCTCAGGCTCCTTCCCCAAACTTTCTCGTTGGTTCACAAACCACCAATCTAGGGACATATCTAATTGATTACACAGCACCAAGGGGTGAACGCCACATCCATGCAGTCTAGCTTCCTGTATCTCACAGCGGCATCACAAGATGCCTTTGGGAGCACATGAGACAACTAGATGCCAGTATCCTGATCCCACCCCCCTATGCCTGGCACTTCAAGGTACCCTCCGTTTAAGCCAGGAGATAACATGTACCAATTTCATTGACGTAAATGTTTCCCAGAGTTCTCTGATACCTGATTAATCCATCTGTTTAAGGTTAACTTTCATACATATTACAAAGGCTTCCACCTCCTACAGACTCTGCACTGATCATATAAATTCACTGCTTGACTGAATCTTTCCTCACACTGTTAGTACAATTTCTGTCATATTGGTCGAAACATTTCCCCCTAGCCAAGTATTTCCCACAGGAAGGTCCGCTGGTCCCTCTTGGACATGGATTCTCTGATGACACCTCAGGTTCCATCTATACCTGAATGTTTTCCCACACTGTGGACATTTGTAGGGTTTCTCTCCGGTATGAATCCTCTGATGGCTCT
>JAHTLZ010002031.1:0-15479 GCA_023846285.1 Phrynocephalus versicolor
ATAAAGAAAATGTTGCTTTTGTAATGTTACTGTGTAAGTGTCGGTTGCGCAATTTTAAAGGGTGCGGACTGAGATGACTGGGTCCCTGGTTCAATCCTGGCCGTGCCAATGTACCAATTCAACCACCAATGAATCTTTTCTGTAAAGATTTAAGTACATAATACTGATTGCTAAAACAGTGAAGCAAACCCCCTTAGGAAAAACACGTGTACAGTAGTACCTTGGTTAAAGAGCATAATCCATTCCGGAAGCATGCTTGAAACCAAAACGCTTGCATATCAAAGCAAATTCTCCCTTAGGAAAAAAATGGAAACTCAAATTATTTGTTCCACAGGCCAAAAATATTTGATTACAATACTGTAACATAATACAAGGTACTAAAGAAAACACAAAATGCAGTACAGTACAAAATACAAAATACAGTACAGCACAAAGAACAATAACCTGCATTTGAAAACCTTTGTGGCAGGTGCAGGTCCATGGAGGGGTCTGTTTTAAAAATTGGATGATGGGAGGAATCCCAACTAGAGCAGAGGATGGGGAGAAAAACCTCCATGGAGGGGTCCGTTTTAAAAACTGAGCAATGGGAGGAATCCCAGCTAGAGCAGAGGAGTGGGGAAGCCTCCGTGGAGGGGGTTGTCTTAAAAATGGGGCAATGGGTGTGGGTGTGCCCTGGTTGCAGTGGTGGTGGCAGGGATTGTGTGGAGAGGTCCCACGGAGGTGGCCTCTTTGAGGACAGGGGTTGATGGGATGGCAACTGTTCATACCTTTATTGAGCCTGTTGCCCTTCCTTCAACTCTGCTGCTGCTGCTGTTGCCTGAAACAGAAACTGAAACAGACAATCACCCACTTCCAGCAGGAGGGGGGAGAGAGGGAGAGATGCCATTGGCTTAGAGCACTTTTGATTATGTGACACGTATGAGAGTGCTTGTATATTAAGACACTGCTTGTTAAGGAAAACTGTTCAGAATTTTTTGCTCGATAATCAAAATGCTTGTAAACCAAGTTACTTGTTAACCAAGGAATGACTGTAATTATAGTTGATTTGAATTTCAAACGACCATGACTGAATACAAATATCGGTCATGTGGCTACAAAACACAAGACCCCAACCTTTGCAAAACAGACTTGCAAACATGCACATGGTGAGGATCAAGTTCCAGAAAATGATGCAATACCCCCACCCTGCACACACAATGCAAAATGGATTTTAAAGGTATGCACACCTCAAGAATCAGGTCCCTACTTTTTGCACCACTTGAGAAATGCACCAAAAAAGTTTAAATATTTTCAAAACTTGCTGCAAAAACTTTGAAAAATGGCACCAAAACAATTTGTGTTAGTTTTAAGACATTTACAGAATGCCTAAATGTTGATTATAATCTACCTAAATGAGGTCCGCTCACGTGGACCCCCACTTACATTTAATGGACCCCTAATTTTTTTCTCACTTCCATAGACACCCTGTAAGTTGAAACAGACCCCCCAGGGGTCTATATAGATAACTTTGGGAACCACAGGGGTAAACTATTGGCATGATCAACTATGACCACCGCTGAAGTAATTCTTGCATGCATTAGTTGACTGTAAGAGTGATGAATCGATTCTGATGAGTGAATGATGCACAGTATTTTGAAGAATTGCTGTTCAAACATGCATTGTTCTGTAAAAATGTAAAGGTCCCCCGCCGCACACATGTGCTAGTTGTGTCCAACTCTAGGGGTGGTGCTCACCTCCGTTTCCAAGCTGAAGAGCCAGTGTTGTGCAAGTTTGTGGCCATGTGGCCAGCATGGCTGCAAGGAAGCACTGTTTTAACTCCCTGCTTTTTACGGCTATACCCAGGGCTGGTGCTAGGGTTTTTTTTTTTGCGCCCTAGGCGAGGGGAGGGGGTGCGGCGGGGGTGGGGTGGGGCAGTGGGGGTAGGGGGTGGGGTGGCGGCAGCAGGGGGCGGGGCAGCAGGGGCGGCGGATGGCGACGGATGGCGACGGGCACGGGGGGTGGGCAGTGACTGGCGCGGGGGGCGGGGGCAGACAGCAACGAGCGGATGGCGGGTGGTGGGGGGACGTATGGCAGTGGCCAGCAGGGGGGCTGTGGGGGGCAGCAGGCTGGCCAGCGCCCTCTCTCCATTTTGGCGCCCTAGGCAACTGCCTAGTTCGCCTTAATGGAAGCGCCGGCCCTGGGGATACCTATTTATTTCCTTGCATTTTACATGCTTTTGAACTGCTAGGTTGGCAGGAGCTGCACTCTTAAACTATTGAGTACTTCTTCTCCATGTTGTTTTTCTGTAGAAAAGGTTTTGAGAAATGTAATAGCTTTAATGGGAAAGTGACTTCACAGAGACCCATAAAGAGGTCATCAGAGGAGGGTTCAGAGGAAAGAAGTGGGGCTGTGGTCTGGAATATAACTCGCAAAACCATCTAGTATGAAGGCCAAACTCCTGAATCAATCCACACCTCCAGTATGAGCACTCATTACAATCTCAAATGCAATACTGATTGTGAATCAAATCATAACAATGTCAACTTAGCTTTCCAGTGTATTTGCACCCTTACAGAGGTAGCAGGCCTATTATCATCTTGAAACAAGGAAATAAATCCTTGCTGAATGTGTTTTTGCTAATTGAGGGAAACTAATGAAGGGAGCTGCTACAAGGTGCAAGATACAATTTTGCAAGTACACAGGCACATTATGCACATACATATCCTTGCAGTACAGGACAGACCGCACAATGCTGAGATGGCTGCTATACTGCATAGAATGCATGGGAATTTTGCAAACAAATTCATATATTCTGAAAGGCATCATCTACTGCCAGTGGCTGCTGATGCCTAGTAGGACAGAATTACATGCATTCTGCTGCTTTTCCTCCTGTCTAAAAGCCCGTCCTGCTGGATATATAGGTTGATATCTGAACTGCTGTTGGCATGGTTTGATTCAAATCAGATTGTATTGACCACACATGATCCTGTTTAGATCAACCCATTTTGCCCCTTTAAGAGCTCTTCCGCTCCATTCTGGCACAGTACTAGAAGCTTCCATTTCCTTTTAGCACAATTTAGTGCATTCTTAATTATGTACATAATGGCCCAGCATAACAGGCAGAGTAAGGTATGGAGGTGAAGTGCCTAAAGTTAAATAATCAGTGTACTGTAGGTAGACAATACCCGTTGTGCACCGAGTGACACCACACAACAGATAATGTCTAAATTGTCTTCTTAACTTGAGTGAATTCTCCGAGTGCTAACCAAAAAATCACAATAGTTGGTTTAATTCTAAGCGCTGATAATAACAGCATTACTATATGGTATAAAACTATGTATAAGGCTATATTTTTGTCTAAAACTGTTAGACTAAAATTGAGGGTTGTCTTATACATGGAAGTCACCCAAGGAGATAACTCCATGTTTGCAAAACTGTAATTTTAAATTCGTGAAAGTGTGTGTGTGTGTGTGTGTGTGTGTGTGTGTGTGTGTGTGTGTGTGTGTGGAGGGGAGGGTCATCTTATACATGGTGGCATCTTATAGATGGAAAAATACAGTGCTTGAAAAATAGAGTAGTGCTCCCAGAGTGGGCAAAATTGTGAATGTGCTTTTTTTGGGGGTGGGCTGCTGCTGCTGCTATTCTATCCATACGCAGCTGGGAATAATTTCTGTTGAACCCAGTTGACGTGCCTTCTGAATAAACCCCAAACTTTCATTATGTTGGGCTTTCTTTTCTGTTTGATCGTGTGTAAGCTGTTTTTCAGCTATCCAGAAGATACATCAAGCACAACCGGCTCGTGGGATCAATTTTACATTGAGTAAAAAAGTGTTCAGCCAAAAGAGAAGAAGCAGACTGGGGCTTCCTGTAACTTGTCACAGGAGTGAACAGATTCCAGACCCATGAGATTAACTTTGCCTTGTTAGTAAAACGCCAACGTCTGCAAATCACAAAGCCAGTTCTGGTTTGGGGTGAGCAGCTAAATGCATGGGTTCAATCAAGGGCGTGGAGCAATTCATCGACTTAATCCCTTAAATCAGAAGGCTGGAATATAGAAGTAAAGTTTAGAGGTGTCAACAGGCTGTTAAATCATGGGGTCAGAAATCTTGATAGATTGAATGCAAACCATCTAGTAAACCCTGATTTACTGTCTGGCATCACTTTCTTTACACTATATGAGATGCAGGGATAATTTAAATGTTCATAATTGCTCTTGACTTAATATTATGGTCAGTTGAGGGAGTTGTTTATAATCACCATAAAGTCAAGATTCTGGATTAATATTCTTTATTCCCTTTCCATTGGCTTTTTCTCCATAATGTGAAATAACATTTAAATATAAATCAATATTTTTCACAAGTAAATTTTTAAAAGTTTCTTTCTTTCTTTCTTTCTTTCTTTCTTTCTTTCTTTCTTTCTTTCTTTCTTTCTTTCTTTCTTTCTTTCTTTCTTTCTTTCTTTCTTTCTCTCTGCAATCCATAGAAATCTCAGTGTTCATTCTCCTTAGTTTGAGGTTCTTGCAGTACACACCTTTACGTGTTTATGTACGTGTATGCTCTGCTGAATTTGTTGGGGCTCAGTTCCAAGTGTGTGGAGAAAAAATTAGAGCTGTACAGTTCTGTCCATGTTAATTCAGATGTTATTTCATCATGTTCCACACCATTTACTCCCACATAAGTACACACACAGGATTGCACAGTTAACATCCTAAATATCTTGACAACAACTAACCTCTTTGGATTACAGATCACAAATATTTTACACCTTCGTGCTGTCTTCGTGCCCAGTTTGTCATTTGGCAGCCAGCTTTTCAGTGACAAGTCTCTGTGTATTTAGATAGGCTGGCCCTTTGATGGCTGAGCTGCCATCTCTCATTGCCACCACCACCCCCAGTCGCAAGCATAAGCAAGGTGACTTCATGGGTTGAAAATTTGGGCCATGCTTTAATGGTTATTTACATGTCACTTCTAGGCCAGAGGTGGCTACCTGGTGCAGGGAACCGTTGGAACCAGAAGGTCACCCAGGGACCTCTGCCAATGGCATTGTCAAGGCGGGCGTGTCCCTAGGCCCCGGGGGGGGGCATCCCTGTGGGGTGCCTCCTCGCCAGCCAAAGCTATGTGGTCTGTCTCCCGGAGGCGAGGGTGCCACCAGTGGCTGGTCTCTGCCCCAAGTGGGTTTCCAAAGCCTCCTCACCCAAGGTCTGCGCTCTCAGGATCCACAGGGCCCTGGTGTTGGAGGAGCATAACTTGATAACCTATTGGGACTCACCAAATGCTTCGGTTCCTTACACTACCCACTAGTGTGGTCAATCCAACCCTACTCTATGCCAGTGTGGGATAGGTGAAAAATCTGGGGAGCAGGGTAAACTTCCTATCCAGCCCCTGAAGGAGACCACATTAAGCCACACTAGCATGGAAACAAAGCCTCAGGCACGCGGGTCATTGCATGTTCCAAAAGAGGCCGAGGGGGGCGGGTGATGCCCCATTATATAGGGCTTCACCCTCCCCAGGCCTCACGAGACCTGTGAAATGCCCATCTCGTGCCACTTCCCCTGAGGGGGGCAATGGAGCAAACCGCCCCCCCCCCCAGGACAATACCAGCAGCGGATCCAGGCCTTAGTCTGAACCTCACCAGTTTGGAAGAACTTTGTGCAGGCTCATTTCCATGTCAAAGTGAAACAGGTGAATTAGACTTTGTGCAGAAATCTCCCCCGGAAAATTTCCTACTATTATTTATGTTTTGTCATTTTTGTCTATATCCTGAACCTTTGCGTTCAATGTTTTCTAATGAAAACATTGTCCTGTGTTTTGTTCAGCATGTCTGAATCCCTAGCCATGACACAAGTATTTTGGCTAAAATTGTTCCTTTTGTTCCTGGTAACTGAATGCCTTTCTTAGTATCAATATTTTGTGGTCTTTGTGTAGCACTGGACTACTGCAAAGTGGACTTTGGAACCAGACGTGGTGAATAAGAGTGCCAGACAACAAGTTAATGTCTTTCGTCCTTCTCTATCATGTTATCTATCTTGCTTATGGTTTCAAGGGCACAAGCAAGTTATCAACTTAAATCCCTTAAACCAGAAGGTTGGAATGTAGAAGTAAAGTTTGGAGGTATCAACAGCCTGATAAATCAGCAGGGTCAGAAATCTGTATTAATTTAATGCAAACCATATAATATTCCACTAGCAAGTCCTGAGTTACTCTTTGACTTACTGACCGGAAGCTAGCACCATGAAGCTACATGATCATAAAAAAAAGTTTCTGTCAACCCTACACCTATCCAATAGGCTTATTATCCTGTCCTGCCTACTTGGAACCGAGTATAAGAAAAGGTTATGCCCCAAATTACCCTGAGCAAATGTTCTAATATTGTCACCATTGAAACTATGTGACAGGGGAAGAAGTCACAAGCTATATACAGTAGTCACTGAGATTATCTACGTATGAACTGTGGAACGCGGGAAGTGGTGTGCATCGATTTTAATACCAGATTGCTTCTCAGGATCCAGAAAACTCCAGCATTTATTCTGTAGGGCTGAAAACCTTTTTCAAGAATGCAAATGCTCCAAAAACACATGGCATAAAAGTCTCATTTGAAAATACAAAGCACCGGATGCTTTCACAAAAGTACTATCAAAAGAGCTGCAGGTATAGCTACAGAAGTAAAAACCCCAATAAAGCCGAACAGCTTTCAGAGACACAGCGGAAAATGCAAGCTGAAGAGCTACTTCCCTTCTCTATTCCCTTCTGTTTCTCCTAAAATCGGATGGGAATGAATAAACCAGTGCCAAATAATAACATAAAACAGATCAATTACAAAAAAACGTTTATGCGGTTAAGATCAAATCCAGCAAATCTAAAGGCAGAGCCTGCCTGTATTTAAAACCCTCCACCCACTAGGTGCAGAGGCATACCTGAATAAAAGACTTCTTGCTTGCCCCAATGCGAGGGCCACAGGGAGAGAGGCAAAATCTAAACTTTCTTGGGAGTTCCACAGCCTGGAAGCAGCCGCTGAGTTTGCTTTTACGTCTTCAGTTTCTCACCAGATTGGCATAATAAATGTGTTTGTCTCCGTTTATAGTGGGTGGATGAGGGTGTTTTAACTGTTTCAAACCTCCCAGTGTAGTGGCTTACCACTAGATGGGCGGCGTATAAATGCAAGCAGTATAGTAAATTTTCCTCCGTCAGTAATTGAAGCTCCGCTGCGCAGTGAGCCAGTATTTCTAGGAACCCTGGTTGATTGATGTCCTTGTTGCAAATGATGGATCTTTTGTCAATTGCCTGGTTTGGCAATCTGATATGTTTTTCTGCTGAAAACCCACAGAAGACACGGAGGTTACTTTTTTGCTTCGTCAGAGAGATGCTAGGTTTCAGAGAACATAACAAGCAAGCTAGAGGTGGAAGATTCATGGTTTGTTCAGCCAGTTATCTGGCTGAACAAATGGTTACTAGGCTGGGGGACCTCCCTAAAATATTTGGGGTTCTTTAGTCCAGCATGGCTCTTCTTATGTTGTTATGTTGTCATGACAGCTGGCCTTCTTTTCTTGTGATATAGAAATGCCTCAGTACTTGTCTGAATAGCTTTGCCATTTCTACTTGTCTTCTTGCAGTAGGGAGCAATTTGGCAGTAACACGCACGCACACGAGAAAGAGAGAGAGAACAACAACTCAAAGAAGTTAATTACTGGCCAGCAGAGATTGCTCGCATTACCAGGCAAAAGAAAACTGTGGTAAATGCAGGCTCTAACTTGAAAGGGAAGAGTGTATGGGGGAATTGGTTTGAGATGCCACAGGAAGGGCCTTAATTTGGTGTGATATGTTGCAAAGAGTAAATTGTGCACTTGGAAAACAGGGATTGCACAAAGGCATAAGTTTTACGTGGGTCACATAATTACAGAGTTGGAGGCATTTAGATGACTGTGAACATGAATTAAGGAGGGACAGAGTTGCCTGATGAATGTGAAGATGTGTGGGTGTTTGAAGAGGAACGCTTAATCACGGAAGGACGGAGTGTGTGGAGGCCTTCCTTGGTCAAGTATGAGTGATGCGAACCATCCACAAATGTTTGCCCCTACGCCCAGGTTCCCCAGACTCCAATTTCCATTATCCTCGACCAGCATGTTAATGGAAGCTGCAGATAAAAATATCTGGAGGGTGACAATTTGAATATAGGCAGCTGAGGGTTCCTCTCATGCAATGCGCTCTACGTGGGGCTGCCTTTGAAGACGGTCCGGCGATTGCAATTGGTTCAGAATCGTGCGGCACGGCTGGTAAGTGGTGGGGCCGCCAGAGATCACATCACGCCGATTCTACGTAACCTGCATTGGTTACCAGTTGCTGCCCGAGCCCAATTCAAAGTGCTTGTCTTGACATATAAAGCCCTAAATGGCTTAGGACCTAGATACCTGAAGGACCGCCTCCTTCCATATGAACCTACCCGGCAATTAAGATCGAGCCAGGGGGCCCTCTTGAAAGAGCCATCCCTCAAGGAGGTGAGAGGGATGGCTTGTAGACATAGGGCCTTCTCGGCAGCTGCCCCCAAGTTATGGAATGCCCTCCCAAGTGAGATCCGCCTGGCGCCAACATTGATGACATTTCGGCGCCAGGTAAAAACCTTCCTGTTCCAGAAGTTTTTTAATTGATACAACATAGACTGTGGGTCCTTTGATGGCAATTTTAGTGTGATGATTTTAGTATAATGTTTTGTTGCTGTTTTAACTATTTATTGATATTTGATGTTTTAACTGTTTTAATTCCTTATTGTAAGCCGCCCAGAGACCTTTGGGTAGTGGGCGGCATATAAGTTGTAAAAATAAAAAAATATATAAAAAAATGAAAGTCTAGCTCTAAGACTTTGTAGGTGTTTTGAAATATGCTTCCTAAATCCAAGGAACTTCACACTTGCTTACCAAATTGACCCCCACCCCCACAATTACTAAGAAGGCTGGAAATGTGCACAGACCTCTCCCTGGTGACTTCTTGTTCTAGCAAATTGGCTACACTTACCACAGCATGAATGAACGTGATTCTAGTTTACTGAATCTGCAAATATTGATAACATTAACTATGTGATTTCATAGTGCTACCATTGCAGGTCGTAGAACAGAGTTGTTGACTCCTGGCATGAACAGCATTGGCTTTGGGCTGTTAACTTTTCTGATTTCTTTTGCTCATATATCAATAAAGTTGTGATTTTTCTAATGGAGAGGAAGAGGACTACTTAGAGCATACAAGGGAAGGAAGAGCCCTAATGCTAAATCAGGGGTGGTGAATCATTTACCCTTTAAATGTTTTGGACTAAAACATTGGAAATCTCTTAATATTAGACATCCTGGCTGACAGAATTGGTTTTTTTTTTAACTTGATAAAACTTCTAACCACCATGGTTCAAATAAACTTTTTTCCCACCGGGCTCCTGAAGTTTAATGATTGCATTCTTCTTTTTGTGAGCAGTTGCTGCAAGCCCCCTGTCTTTGGAGAAAAAGTGCACAGAAAGTCCACAGTCATGGTGTCAGGACCTTCCAACGGCACTGAAGTGTGGAACTTTGGAGCACTGTCTGCAAAGGATGGGACCTCAACCCCCAGTGGTGAGTATACACTGGCCAGGAGGTGCTCTTGGTTTTTAAACCACCATTTTCTGTGCCCTGCCAAGGATGATGTCATCTGAGCAGTCTCACAATGCTCATCCAGGAAGCAGGGCTGGGAAAGTATTTATTTATTTATTTTATTTATTTATTTTATTATTTATATACCGCCCGTCTTCCGGAGGAACTCCGGGTGGTTCACAACATCAACAATAATCATAAGCGACAATAATAAAGAAAAAAAATAAGAAAAAATGAGAAAAAATAACAATAATAATAACAAATGAAATAATAATAATAAAAATCAACAATAAAATAAAACTACAATAAAATAAAAACTACAATAAACTCACCAATGAATATATAAGCAAAGTGATGCAACCCCGACCTGAGAAGGACCATTTCTGGGACTTTCATAGTTCTGATATGACACACAGTTCCTACCCCCCCCCCACTCCACCCACCCACATACAACATCCTCATTGTCCTGCAGAAAGCCTGGAATATAAAAACAAATAGCCCTGAAAAATTGTAGAGTACAATGTACTATTAAGCATGTTTATAACATACCAGGAGAAAATTTTATTGAGGACTTTCTTCTCCATTTCCTCTGATTGCTGGCTACTAAAACAGGAGACAAGGATTTTGAGGGTGATGTATTTGCCTTTGGTCTCTCTCTCTCTCTCTCTCTCTCTCTCTCTCTCTCTCTCTTATTGGATATCTTGGATGAATAGACAGCTTTTGTGCAGGATTCTGTCCCTAATTTAGGCCTATCCAAAACAAAGCAGCTCTGTTCCCAGGGTGTATCCTGAACGGTTTTGCCCCCACTTTGGACCTGCAAACTTCACATCCTTGCAGTAATTTAAAGGCTAGAAAATTCATCCTATTCTTAGAAGAAAGCAGACACTCTCGGCCTTCTAATAGATGTTGCATCTCAGAGGATTGGATCTAGACTGCATTTGCTGACATTTGTTCCCATAGACATTACTGGGGTGTTAGCTACATCAAACTTGCTCGCTTTATTTTGGTGGAGCATGTGTTCAATTAATTTAGTCTGGATCCAATCCAATATTGGCCCCTGATGCTTTGCAGCACAATGTATTCTCAAAGACTTTCATGGACAGGATCTGGAAGTTTTTCTTCCTGACGTTTCACCAGTCTCTGTGGCCGGTATCTTCAGAGGGCAAGGAGCTCAGGGTGCTAGGAGTTCTCTCTGTGCTTTGGGTTAGAGAGATTGTGGTAATTTTTTTATAGTTGTGGGACAGGTGGAACTTGTCCTGTTCAGGAGAATAGGTGTTGATCATTGATTGCGATGTGGAGGGATTAAGAGTTTCACTCTCCCAGATTCACCTGAACCTTAACAGTGACCCCCTAAGCGCTGGTCATCTCTTGTAACACTCTTTACATGGAGCTCCCCTTAACCTTTATTCGGTGATTGCAGCGGGTGCAAAATGCAGCGACCAGATTGGTGGCCGGTGCGGGAAGATATGATCGCATCACCCCCATTCTGGCTCATCTGCACTGGCTACTCGTTGCCTCCTGAATAAAGTTTAAGGTATTGGTTTTGATTTACAAAACCCGCCATAGCTTGGTTCCAGAATATCTGGCGGAGCATATCATCTGAAGGTCAGCTTCAGCCTGGCCCACCAGGACATCACAGGCCCTTTCACTCAGGTTCGCAACTCCCTGGGAAGCTCATAAAACCTCTACCTGGAACCATGGTTTTTCAGTGGCAGGCCGAACATGGTGGAATCACCTACCTAGCGAAATTAGGACTGCAGAGCCCCTCTTGGCTTTTAGACAGCATCTAAAAACATGGCTTTTTAAGGCCACTTTTGGTGACCAAGGAGGCTGAATGTCTGTTGATTCTGTTGTTTGTTGCCCATCTGGTTTATTTGCCACCATTGTGTATTTTTATTGCATTATTTTGTCTTCTTATTGGATTTGTTTTTTTCTCATGATTTTTGTATGGATTTTTATTTTATTTGTTTTATTATGCATTCTGTATTGTGCACCACCCAGCGTTCCTATGGGACATCAGGCGGTCTATAAATATAAATAATAGATAAATAAATTAATAAATAAATACTGTACTAAGGGAGAGTTGATCTGTCTCTGTGGTTGATGGGTGTCGTTAGCTGTTCAAATGTGTGAACTGATCACTGGTGCTTGTGGCTGGGTTGGGATCAGTGATCTTTTGCAGGCTGTAAAAACCCCACAATCTCACTCTCTACCCCAGAGCACAGAGAGAACTCCTAGCTCCCTGAGCTCCTACCCTCACCGGCCACAGAGACTGGTGAAAGGTCAGGAAGAAAAACTTCCAGAACAAAGCCAAACAGCCTGAAAAACCTACAGAGCCACTTTGTAGAACAGTTGCAGCACACAGGTAGCTTTGTATAGTTTGTGCTGCTTCTCTGGAGTTGTACCATTAATCTTCAAACCATATTACCTTGTTTTGTAACCTTCTCTTTTGATTGAGTGTGAAATTACAATTTTGATGCTGAGGGGATCTTTCTGACTAACTGGAGAACAGTTCAATCAACTGACTTTGCATCAGTTACTCTTCTCCTGGGAACTGGCACCAGATCTACATGTTATATGAAGGCTACAGCCATTGCCCCAAAATGGCCACCACATGTTTAAATCAATGAAGTGAAATAATTGTGCATGATTAGAACTAATTAGAAATAATTTAGTCTAGCCAGAAGCCAAGGCCTTTTTCATATAGGAGACAACATGTAGTGGTTCTCTTAAGTAACCTATTGTTCTCTTTTATTTTTCAGAGAAGCCTGAAATGTTCTCTGTGTAAGATGGTTGTAGTCCTGATATCAAAGGTCATACAAGACAATTCCACGGATGTAAGTAGGCTGGAGAAGGCACAGTCAATGTTATCAAACTGGCTGGAATGCACGGGGTGGCAGCAATTATGATGATAGAAAATTGATCTGGTCTGCAAATGCAAGCAGCATTTTGATTTGCTACAATCAGTAGTTAAAGTGTTCCATTATCTGCAGTCATTTGAAATTGCATTGTCTGCAGTCCAAATGACTCTTAAACTGTTTGATGGTGTGACTGAAAAGGGATGCTTCAAAACCTGACATAGGTCTAATGCACACTGATGATATTACAAGGTTGTGCAATATCTCTTTGTTTATTCTTTTAGCCACACTAAAGGTCTGTCTTCTGCAAACAGGGGCCTTTCAGATGTATGGGATTACAGTCCCTTTATCAGTGTTGGTGAATCTATGGCACGGGTGCCAAAGGTGGCACATGGAGCCCGTTCTGTGGGCATGCCACATCGCCCCCTCACAGCCACGACACTTCCCAATCTGCCCAGAGCACGGCACTGTGCTCCATGCAGACAGCTGGGCGAAGGGAAGGCAGTGGCTTGTGGGCTTGTTTGTAGTCCCAGTATACTCTCCAGCCACACCACTCTGAGCATCCCAAAAGCGGCGTGACTGGAGAGTAAACTTTCTGCTCTGAGGAGCCTCCCAGTTCACTTGCTCTTGGCGCTGACAGTTAACTCCTTCTGTCTCCTTGATGGATAGATGGATGGGTGAGTGGGTGGGCAGGTGGATGAATGGATGGATGGATGGATGGATGGATCCCTTTGAATGAAGGAGGAATTTTCTCCCATCTCATGCACTGTTAAAGCGGAGAGCACCCTCTTGCCTTCTCACATGCCTGGCTGTTTGCCTCATTAGGATGACTTGGGTACTGCTTGGGGTTCTGCACCCAAAACTTTGTCTGTACACAAGGTGTGGACTGAATTTCAGAAAAGGAGCCATCCTGCAACTCAGTGATAAGGCTGCTTGAAAAACTTTGCTTCTCTCCTTCTCCCCCACTTGACTCTCTGTAGAAACACGGGGTACATGTGTAGTGGGAAAATACAGCACTTGCCACTGCTCCACATTTCACAGCCTTGGGTTCCTGCCTCCTTCCTCCCCAACATAATCTGGAGCATATGCATGTTTATGCATGTGACCCAAGTAAGGAAAGTGTGTTTGTGTATGTGTGTACATCCTGTGGAGGTACCCTGCACTTCTTAATGTATGGCTGCATCACAAATTAAGAATTTGTGATTTGTGTGTGTGTGAAAAGCTGTTAACAGTGTGTGGATATTCTAGAGGGTAGAATTGTATTATTCTTGCCCAATCTTTTATCAGCTTAAGTTTCGTATCTCATGAAAATATTACCACTTCCTGAGAGGTCAGACTTGCCAAAACTTGATTCAGAGTATGATCCCTCCCTCCAACACTTGAGCTTCACACAGTGTCTGTAATATTTTCGGAGACTGTGGCAATGTGAAACAAGAGCATAAGTACTGTACCTGTACTAATATTCTCCCTCTTCAATGTTTTCCCATTTTCCTTAGGAAAGACTTGCTAAATTTTTGGAGAAAGGGTGCCAATATCTTCCTTTCCAGGACTGGTCAGTCAAATGCAAGAAGATGGTGGACACTGGAGTTTTAATTATTGTTGAACTTGGAAAACAAATGCAGGTAAGCTGGCAAGAAAGCTGAAGTGGGATATGGTTGCCACTTCCACCCATGGTTTACACAGGCCAGACGAAGCTAGTCACTGCCTGTGGGCTATTGTCTGATAGCATCCACACTATAAACTAGTATTTGGTTAGCATATACTGTACTAGAGGTTAACATCTCTGGAGCGTATACTTTCCCTCAAAGACCATGGGCAACATTTGGGTGAGAAACAGGCCTGGTCTGAAATATTTTGCTGCGGATAGCAAAAATATCTCCCCATGCTACCATCTATGTATTGGAACTGACTGAATGGGCAGGGACCTCCTAGTGGAATCCTGGTTGTCTTCACATTGTGTTTCTGTTACTGTATTAGTATACAGTAGGACCCCCGTATCCACTGATTCATTATCCACGGATTCAGTTATCCACGGTTGGCCGAGAAAAAAATAAATAATTCAGCAGCCGCAAAGCAAGCTACTGTCATAAAACAGCAGCCATAAAGCAAGCTACCATCACAAACAGCAGCTGTAAAGCAAGCTACTGTTGCAAAACAGCAGCTGTAAAGCAAGCTACTGTTGCAAAGCAGCAGCTGTAAAGCAAGTTACTATCACAAAACAGCAATTTTGGGGACATTTTGGCGTTCTCTCTTATCCACGGTTTTCATTATCCTCGGGAAGGCTTGGAACTAGTCCCCAGCGGATACTGGGGTCCTACTGTTATAGTAGATTAGTACATTATAACATAATCATTTTCTGATTTAAAAAAGTGGTCATGGTAAGCTTACAGGTTGGAGTAATTTGGAGTGGAATTGTGTGCTGAATGTTGTGTTATCTTCAATGTGGAATACATTCAAAGAAAATTCCTGGGCTTTAAATTCTTTTAGTTCTGTCTGTGCATTTCCCCCCACCCAGCTCCTGCTACAGATCTCAAGATTTTATTAAAAGAACAAAGTTAACAGTAGTTCTTCCATCTTGACGTTGGTTCATCCTTCTCATAGTTCTACCTTAAGGATTATCAGCAAACATTTTTATAATCCTTTTGGGGCTGGATTTCAGCTTGTTTATGTTGGAGGCTAGCTGTGACAAATGCATGCATAACCTTTAAATATTCTCCAAGGTGTACAATTCTTAGGCTTGTGTTCACTTTCATTCTTGTTGATGGAAATAGATATGGGTCTTTATTTTTACCCCAAAATATATCTGAACCTCACTCATGGTTTTTTCCTAGGAACAGTTGGTAATTATCTTGGAGAAGAGTTCTTAAATAAAAGATGACTTTGTTGCACTTCTAACTATTTCATTTTGTCCAATTGTTAGTAGGTTATTTAATTTTGAAAAGGTTTAATGTGGACTGTAGATGGAATATTTAAGGAGTGGTTTTACCAGTTACACACACACACACACACACACACACACACACACACACACACACACA
>JAHTLZ010002033.1:5017-15348 GCA_023846285.1 Phrynocephalus versicolor
TAATAATAATAATAATAATAATAATAATAATAATAATAATAATAATAGACTGGTGGCAGTGTTTTGAGCAGATGGACGAAACAGGCAAACAGAATCAGTTGTTAAGGAGGGACTGTAATTTTTGTTTTATCCTGTATCAAAGCGTGCAGTCTCTTTGTAACAAAGGAGACGCCTGCCTTATCGCAAACAGCCAGGGCTTCTAGCAACAAGGCAACGCCAGAATCTCTGGATCTGGTCACCCTTGCACAGTTTACGGGAGGAATCTTGTTCTAAGTCCAGCCGGAGAAGTCAAAACAAGGCGGCCTAAGGGCTGGAATTTCAGGCGCCTCCGCGTGGGACACCAACTCCCATCCTCCCTGACCAGAAAAGCCACTGGTGGTTGGGCACGATGGAAGTTGTAACCAAAACAGGCCTGAAGGGGTGCCTGGCTGGGGAAATCTCCCTTGGCGCAGGCGCCGCTCTGCAGAAGCCAAATAGGCACCCTTGTGGTGTTAAGTTTTTCTTGATTGTTTGATCCAGGGGATAAAACAGGGAAACCAAGAAGTGCCGTCGACTGCCTTGTAGGAGGAAAAACAACAACAACAACGGGTGCTTTAAGTCCTTGAGAATAAAATTCCCAGGCTTCTGTCCATTCACACAGAGTTTCTCCACGGCAGGGGCAAGGGGAAAGGCGGGAGAAGGCGCCTGCCCGTATCTTTAACGGGAGGATAATAACGAAGGCCAAGGATCTTAACGCTGAATTTTGGCAGGTGCTACTTGCCTTTCCACCGTGGGAACAACTGGGGTTTCTCAGTCACAGAGAATCTTTTTGTGAAGTCCTAATTTTTAAAGTGGTCTTCAGCAGACTCTGGCCTATCTATACCGTACAGTGGAGCCTTACCTAAGAGCAGCTCGACTTAAGAGCAATTTGACTTAAGAGAGGAAAACTGTTGGCATTTTAACTGCTGCCTTACAAATTTTAGTTATGGTCTGCTCGACTTACATTTTTTTTTCATTTTTTAGATTTTTAAACTTATTTTTTTCAAATTTTTAGATAGGTACCCCGACTTAAGAGTAGTTCAACTTAAGAGCATGCATTTGGAACAGGATAAATTTGTAAGTTAAGGTACCACTGTATACAGTGTGTGTGTGTGTGTGTATATATATATAAACACTCATTGGGTTAGAGCAGTGGTTCTCAACCTTTGGGTCCCCAGATGTTCCTGGACTGCAACTCCCAGAAACCCCTTCCAGCACAGCTAGTGGTAAGGGCTTCTGGGAGTTGCAGTCCAGGAACATCTGGGGATCCACAGGTTGAGAACCACTGGGTTAGAGGATAGGCAAAAAGTGTGGATTTCTATATTTCAACTCTCTCTCTGTGGCAACCACTGAACAGAGATGCCCCACATCGGTGGAAGAATTTGCATGCTTAAGGGCTAGAAACTTGGCCCTTCTGTTGCACCTGTCAAGGTCTTTCCTCCGCCTACAGCCTACATATCCTTTGCTCTCCCCTCCCCTAAACAAAGCTGAAAACACCCTAAGACTCCCTTCTTGCTGCTGTGTCCCGACTCCAGGATGGCTGGATTGCAAGAAGCAAGAAGGAACCGTGACACTGAGGCCAAGCGTTTTCAAGAACAGAAACAGCAAATGGTATCATCAGCAAGTAAAAACAAAACACCCCAGTTTCCCTTTTCCAGCTTGATGGGTCGCAGGCGAGAGAGCCCACAAAATAAAAGCTAGTATTTTTAACTCAGCGGGTTAGGGGCCTCGCTGCAGAGCCAGAGGGTGGACATTTGATTCCTCTGGCGCTTGAGAGAGGGGTAGACTTGATGACCTCTAGGTGTCCCTTCCACGTCTTTTCTTCTTAGCAAAATGGGAATGACCACTCTTAAGAGCCTTTGTATGTAGAACCTCGCTCGGTGCATAAAACAGGAAGGGGCACCCCTTAGGCCCAACAGACATTACGAGACCGCGGCTCCCATGATCCTTCGCCGCTGGAGATTGCCGGCACAGAATGATGGGAGTTGTAGTACATTTGCGAAGCCACATCCCCAGAGGTGTCTGAATGTCTGGAGGGGGGAACCGCAGCATTCTCGCTTCCCCAAGGGTTTATTATATTCATGTACACAGCGAGGCACAGTGTCTAGAAGTGGGTGCACGCTATGGGCGTCCCTTGCGCTAACCTTTCGCTGTGCGGTTTTGTTTCCTTGCAAGGCTCGGGGGTAGCGGGAGAATCTCACAGACTCCCTCGCCTATGTTCTGTTTTAAATAGTAGATGAATTATTATTATTTTTAGCTTCATGGGAGTTCAATTCTCCCGCCGGACGCAATAATCCAGAGGGTCAAAAACAACAGGCAGTGTCAATGAAAATTATAAAAACGTGGAGTGGTACTATATGTTTTAGCCAGTTTGTATTTTATTGTTTGTACTAGTTTTTATCTGTCTTTTACTTTGAAGTTGTGAACCGCCCTGAGTCCCCGTTGTGGGAATAGGGCGGTATACAAGAGCTAAAATAAATAAATAATAAATAAATAAATATAAAGGGTCCACGTTTTACCCCAAAGCCCGAGTACTGTATCTGTTAAATAATTGGTGCAGTGTGTATGCTGTTCTTAAAAATGCCGGGTTTTGTAGCTCTGATGCTGTTATATCGGAGACCTGCAACTGTTGTGATGATGATGGTCATGGTGGTGGTGATGATATGTTAATGTCTGGCTACTATGTTTTAATTATATTATTGTATTTGTCTTTTATTATTTACTGAGTCTGGTAAAACATATTTATATCGACCAATCACTACACTACTGAGTCAATTAAAATTTTATAATTTTATAATTTTATATAATTTATATATAATTTTATAATTTGCACACTTACCAATGGCAGTTGGGGGGGGAGGAAACACCCTAATGCTGGATTAGGGAATGTGGTACTCTGCAGTTCATGTTGGACTACAACTCCCATAATACCTCACTTTTTCTGCTTAGTTGCAATCCAACATCTGTTGGGCCTTAAGTTCTGCACTGTTGAATTAAAACATATTAATATGCATGTGATTGATTTCTAAATTAGGGTGTGAAAGATAGACACGTCTTGGGGAGCCTGACCAGATAAAATTCAGAATCTTTTAATGTGATTTAATTAAACCAGTGTAATATTACTTAAATGCATAGCCCGTTCTGTTCCCTAAGGGTGACACCCGCTAGGGAAACAAAGCAAAACAAATATAGACAAGCAAATATTAAATGTTTCCAGTGTGCTTAAGGCTGAACCTACCACTTTTGATCATAGCAGCTGTAGAACATTCCCTCTTCCCCCTACAGTATATACATAAAATAGAAACTGAACCTCAGTGTACAATGGCAGTCTATCTTGTAATATCAAATATTGCAAAAAGAGAAAGACAAATGCCTCCACACCCTTTTTCTTTCAGAGCTTCCTAAAAACCTGACAGACCGCAGTGGAAAACAAGTGTCAACTAATTGAACCTTCTGTTAGACTGACTGATGTTTTCCAGACAGTCACGCAGGGCTTAAGTTGAGGCAAAGCATCCATTATCCGCATACATCATTTTTGCACAGTGGCCTGTGATTAAAAGGAAAGCGGAGGGCTCCAATCATACGCCAAGTTATAGAGCTTCCAAGGGACGTGAGATATCTTAGGAGTGTTTTATACCAGTTACACGCCACCCAAGAACCTCCGTGCCCGAGCAGGAATTCGAACTCGAAACTCCCGAGTCCTAGTTGGCCACTCGACCCGAATACACCAACCGAGCTGTGATTCCCCAAATGTCAGTTACCCAGAAAGTGCAGCAAGGCCTTGTTTGAGAGCCTCTGCAATGTTGCCCGATAATTCGTGGTACAGATTCTGGATGAGATAGAAGTAGGCAAAGATTTTCTTTAAAAACAATCTAATGGAAGACGAGGAAGACGAGGAGGAGGAGGAAGAGGAGGAGGAGGAAGGCATAATGAGCCAAGTTAAGAATCCATAATAGCCCTTCGACGCTACGACAACGGCAGGAGAAGCGGTGATTCCTGCCATGTGTTAAGGTGGATAGTAAATTGTTAATAAGTGGTAGTGATAACAATGTTATTTCCGGCTTACATTCAAGATCAGCTTGGAGTATTTATTTTATCTCACTAAAAATCAATTTCCCAAACCTTTGAACTATTTCACATTCCCACCAAAGATGAATGTAAGTATCCATCTTTTTTTCCGCAAGGAAGATGATGTAAAAACAAAAAAATTAATTGCAAACCTTATGGCACCAGCAAGGCTGATTATAGCGAAAAACTGGAAATCAAACCTAGATTTTAGGATTGAAGAATGGTATAATGAAGTGTGTGTGGGACATAGCTTTAAGTGATAAATTGTCTTGTAGTTTAAACGTTCTGCGAGGGGAAATGAAGAAGGATATTTTTATGACATTTGGGGAAAATTTATAGACTATGTAGTACTAACAGTCGGCCCTGCTGAACATCACCAGCAAGTCCTTTATTGTCAGACATGCTATGATAAAAGAGGCAGGGTCTTTGCCCCGTTGGCATCGCCATTCGAGGCTGCTATCCCACAACTGGAAAATCCGGATCAAAGTAAAATGCGGATCCCCCCCCCCCAGAACGGGAACCGCAACACAGTGGAACGAAAAGGTTTTTATGCAGATTGTCCAAGTCCCCACGGACTCAAGCACTGGTTAAAAATCCGCATCGGAACTGAGACAAGCTTTATACCAACTCGAGACCAGGTACTTGTAAAACCCGCTGGGTGACGCTTACGTGGGCGTGGTCACATTCCCCCCCCCCTTGAAAGTATGCTGGCCATGGGGACACAATTTTATTAATCGCATCTTCGAGCAGTTTGAAGCGGCTTTTAGCTGTCATGGGATAGCAGCCCCAGAATGCTTTCTGTTGCAAGGTCCCCCGGCACCTATTTTAGATTCTGTTCCTTACTAAGCTGAGGCATTTTCATGAGTCTCTCTGGTTTGAAGGTCCTGCTGCCCTAGACCTCCCCTACACAAACACACACACACACACACACACACACACACACAGAGGCTATTAGTGAGAAGTATTCTTGCACCTGCTTCTCAGGTCCTCTCATCTTTATTCACACTGACTGCACACCTTTCAAGCAAAGTGTGTTCTGCTTTCAAGGCGAACCTCTTGCACTCAGATATTTTTAAAAGCATTCCTAGGAAGCCACCAATCTATATTCAGAAATAGTTGACCATTCTCTTCTTCCGGGGTCATTCGAGGACAAGGTTTGCCCCTCCACGGTTCTTCTACCGGGAGGTATCGTGGGGTATCGAACACACGGTCTCTGGCTTTAGCAACCCAACTCACTGAGCCGTCCAGCCTGTTCACTGTCCAGAACCAGGTGCAAAATGTGTTCAGCTCAGAAATGATTTTGTAGGAAGAGAACATGAGGGTCTTAGACTAGTCCTCGGATGGTGGAGCTTGCCCAAGGCCACACAGGCTGGCTCTTCTCTTATCAAAGGCACGGGGGGGGGAGCCAAACCCCTGCTCCAACTCACTGAGTTACCCAGCTGGCATTGGCCTGGAACACTGCCAGATGGGCGTCATAAAAATCCAATAAATACAGTAATAATAATAAATAAATAAATAATTTTTTTCAGCGGTGCCTTCAAGGCAGCACATTGAGGCACAAACCGTGCCTCTGTGTGTGTGCACACGCGCAGACACGCACACGTGCAACCTGGCACAATGACCAGCAGCTTTCTAAAATGCAGCACGCGTGGCTGGCTTACCCCATTTTGGAATAAGTAATTGTTCTCGTGTGTGTTTGTGCATGCATAAAAATATGGATCCTAGAGTCTAAAATCACCCAACGGCACGACCGAGCCTCTTTCGGACCTGCCAGCCCAGAACAAGGACGAGAAGACAGTCTATTCCAGCTCCTGCCCCTAATATAGGCATGGGGGAGGCACGGCCCTCCATGTGCTTCTGCACTACGGGTCCCATGTGGTCTGTATCCTCTGGAAGGCCAGTGTTTACCCAGCGAAGCTCTTAACCACAGCTCCCATTCTCCCCTAGTTTCTTGCTCCCATGGTCTCCCACCGATAAAAGCCACAGTGCTCCTGAACATGGAGGCTCCTCCACAGATCCATTAGGGCAGACCGCCCCTCACTGGCCTTTCCTCTGCCTCATCTTTCCACACCAAGCAGAACACCCAAAACATTGCAGGATGGGACCCAGGGCTAATCTGGGTTCATACTGTGCTTCCGACACCCGCCAAACCCACCAGGGCAGAGGAAGAACCAGTAGCAAAGGAGCGCGCCAGGCTGTCTCCATATCTATCCACGGGCCAGCTGGAAACTGCAAGCACCTTGGGGCAGGGGCCTTTCCTTTTTCCTTATGGCACCAGACCCTCTGTCTCGGAATCATCAGGGATAGATAACACTTCCAGTCACGTACAAGTTGGTAGCTCCGAAAACACTAAGACCTGCAACTAAGACCATGCCTGGAAATATTCTCAGAGGTCGCCTCAGAGGTCATCTAGACACACACACCCTCCTCCACGTTTTAAAACGGTGCCTCCAAACCCACCCATCCCCAACAGATGGGCTTCTGCTTAAATGCCACTCTGGAGAAGGCAGCTCCCCCTCCTACAGCAGGCTGTTCCCCTGTCAAAAACCCATCACAGCTGTTCTAAAAATAGGCGGCAGCCTCTGACTAAGCCTCAGCACCTCTTCCACAGGCGTGCAAAAAAAAAAAAAAAAAAAAAGAGAAAGACACTAAAAATTTAAAAATCATAAATAACATTCCCGATTGGAACCTCTCCGGGGCAGAGACCGGCCAGGGGGTTGGGAGCACCGTCCCTCCAGCGCGGTCCGGATCCGCTGACCCTTCTCCCTCGCCATCCATCCTCCCCAACTGTTGCGCCCACCAAGGTCGCCGCCGGCGCGCCTTACCTGGCTGTCCAACATCATCATCATCATCCTCTCCCGCTCATGGTTTCCGAAGGCGAAAGGGTGGAGAAGGCTTCGGGGAGAGACCTTGGCGAGGTTTCCCGGGGGTTCCTCGCCCCGCTGGCCCGGCAGGTGCCCAGGTGGGTCACCGCCGCCGCCACCACCACCACCACCAACCCTCTCTCTCTGGGGGGTGTCCTTTCCCTCTCTTCCACCCTCGCCAGGCCAGGGGCGAGCGGGCCAACCCCGATCTCCTTGCCGCGGCTAAGGCAAGCGGTGGCCGGAGGAGCAGCAGCAGCAGCAGCAGGTCGCCACCAGCGCCGCGGGCCAAGCCAGCGCCACCGCCACCGCTTGGGAGCTGCTCAGTTGGCCAAGGCCATCATCATCATCATCCTCCCCTCTTCTTCCTCCTGCTGCCTGCCTTCTCCAGGCGGAACTCGGGCGGTCCCCAGCCGGCGGCTCCATGAAACCCGCCAGCCGCCAGGTGGGCTGGCTCCTTCTCGCCCAGGAGCCACCGCCGATCAGTCAGTCGCCGGTTGTGGCCGCGGCGGCGCTCCACTCGCCCTGCCCGGTTGTTGTTGCTCTTTTCTCTTCTTTTTGGAGAAGGAATCGCGCACGGAGGAGGAGGGGGGAGAAGGCGGCTTCCTCTTTCCAGAAAAATAAGGATTAAATCTATCTGCGCCGCTCCCTGGCGCGGAGAGGTCCGCCCGCCGCCCGCCCCGGGCCCGGGAGGAGCAGGAAGGATGCGCGACGGAGCGCGTCCAACAAGGCACCTTTGCGCGCTTTGGGGAGCCCGGAGGAGGAGGAGGAGAGAAAGAAGGAAGGAAGGAGGGAAAGGAGGAGGCAAGGGAGGGAAGGAGGGAGGGCAGCGCGCCCGGCGGAGGAGGAGGAGGGAACGAAAGGACTCCTCTCCGCCCCAGACAGCAGCACGCAGCGCCTTCCGGGGATCGCCAATTCTCCGTCTCTCTCCCCTCCACTCCATCCAGAGAGCCCAGCTTTCCGACCCAGCCAGCCAGCCAGCGGGCGAGAGGAGGAAAGGCTCAGAGGTGGTTCTTCTAGCAGCAAAGCAAGCCCAGGCGAGAGTGCCTCTGGGGGCGTGCCGAGTGCCCTTCTCTCCCCTTTAGCCCAGACCAAGCCCAGGTCAACTCTGGCCCTGCACTGGGTGATGGGGTGCCTTTGAGAGAGACCGAGGGCCCAAACTGAGATTCAAAACCCACTAATTTTCTGCAAAGTGCCCATACAGCAATGTAACCTGAATCCAGGTGGCTGTGAAGGGGCGATGTCGGGTGCCCACAGAAAGGGCTCCGAGGGCCGCCTTTGGCACCCGTGCCATCAGTTAGACAACAATGAAAATAGAGAGAGACCCTCCTTGGGAGAAATTGGTGTTGTGTGTTTCCCCACCCCCTTAGTGATCAGAGTGTTTCTGACCAGGTACAGAGAGCCTACCCCGTCTTTGGTGGAACCCTTTTAACTATTTGTTCCCCCCTCCACTTCCAAGGACAGGAGCATTACATTTCATACAAAATAATGCAGGTCATGAGTCAGGTGGATATAGAGGGACGCTCTTCTCCCTCTCAGAAAACACCAGAACTAGGGGACATCCACTCAAATTGAGGGCTGAGAAAGTAAGAACAGACAAAAGAAAATATTTTTTCACCCAGCGTGTTGTTAGTCTGTGGAACTCCCTGCCACAGGAGGTGGTGATGGCACCTGGCCTGGATGCCTTCCAAAGGGGATTGGACAGATTCCTGGAGGAAAAGTCCATCCCAGGTTACAAACCAAGATGGAGATGTGTCATCTCCAGGCTTAAAAAACCCGGGGTACTTCAAGGGCCAGATGCAGGGGAGTGGCATCAGGGGACAGACATTTAGTCTTGTGCACTCCCAGATGCATCTGGTGGGGCCACTTTGAGATCCAGGAAGCAGGACTAGATGGGCCTTTGGCCTGATCCAGCGTGGCTCTTCTTAGGTTCTTATGTTATTATATTCTTCTAAACTTGAGTGGAGTGAAGGGGAAGGGCTGTCCCTGCAATGGAAAAAGTGCTTCTTGCAGCACATTTGTTCTTATTGGAAAACATCTACACTTGCTTATTATTGTTGTTCTTTCTGTGGCCAAAGGACTTCTGGGAAGTACAACAGTGAGAATGTTTTTTTTTTTTTAAATATGACTTTACGTACATAGGTGATCTGTATCTCCCATCCCCATGTATGGGTGTGAAAACTGGAGAGTAAAGAAAAACAGAGGGGAACAAAATGGATTCATTTGACATACAGGGCTGAAAAGCAGATTTGAGGATCCCGTGGTTTTTTCAGAAATATTAACAAACGAGCCCCAGGCGAGATCAAGCCTGAACTCTCTCCAGAGGCAAACATGAGGAAAATGAGGCAGTCTGATTTTGGGGCCCATCGTGAGAAGAAAGGGTTCTCTAGAATAAATAATGCTGGAAAGAGGGAAAGGCAGTAGGGAAAAGGACCAGATAATGTGCGATGGATTGACGCGATAAAGGAAACCACGGGGCTGAGTCTGCAAGAGCTGAGGAAGGCCGTTGTGAACGGGGCCTTTGGGCGAACGAGCAAATTCCTCGTTGCCATGAGTCGGAGGGGACTTGACAGCTCCTCTCCCGCCAGAACAAATAGAAGCTTTCTGGATTTTTCCACCGGAAATGAAAAAAGCTTGGGATAGGAGCCGTCTTCCTTCCGTAAATGCACCAGAGAAGAAGCTGGACAATCAGAACCTACAAGACGTTGTGTGCGGCCTTACTGGGTCATTGCGAGGCCTGTTCGTCCGAAAAGACCCAACCAGGAGCTAAGGCGCAGCGAGCATGCCGTCAGGAGGATGACAGGGCAGGGTGGGGTGAAGGAAATGCAATCGTTGGCATTCTTCCTCGGTGTCCAATTAAGGCACACAGAGTGGGGGGAGATGGAGGCACTGGACGGGGGCTCTTTTTGGGGGCTGCAACTTGGCCAGCCCATCGATGGCGGACTCTTTGCTCACAACACATTTGACTCTACCAAAAACGCCCCCGGTTCCTCTTTTATGAGGCCCAGCAGAGGCCTGGGAAAACCCTGCCACAAAAGCGCCCCTCTCCGCTCGCAAAAAGATGGCTGTGGCGCACACCGAGACGAAACCCAGAGAGCGCTGGCATGCGCTCTCAAAAAAGAAGTCCGGATCTGGGCACGGACCCAGCGGGGGGCCTTTCCAATTAGCGGAACCCCCCCACTCCCTGTGCACGACTGCCTCCTACCAGCACAGCGTGAGACGGTGACATAAGTGAGGCCTGCATTCCCCCCACACACACACACACAAAACACACACACACAGTTTGATCTCTATTCAAACTGAAGCTTGAATATTTTTTTTCCAAGACAAGGGAGGGAAACAGTGAGGTGAAAGTAAGCTGCTGCAAATCTTGCATGATCATTT